>SBJP01000785.1:0-10583 GCA_014805705.1 Cucumispora dikerogammari
ATTAAGGGAAAGATTAACCAAACCTGCACCAGAGAGATTATATAAGCATTCAGCGTGATAAATAACAACACAACATAACATTCATATAAACTTTGTTAATAAGGTGTGAAAGCGTTCAACTATGATAACACTGTGTAAGAGCAAATAGGAGGTTGACTAAATCGTCATTAACACTGAAGTATAATGAATTCGTTTTCAATAAAAACTCGCGAAAAGATTCTATAAAGACAGCAAAAGAGTTATCAAAACACTATAGTCCTGGCGATTAAGTTTGTCAGAGTGGGATCGTCTAGACCTGGAATGTGCTACAATCATCAAACAAATACCCATTGCCAATAAAGTATGGGTAAGGATTATAAGCGATACAACGTTTCTAAAGTCAGGTTTAAAAATATGTACTTAGATTAATGAGTTTCTGCGCCCGAATAGAATCCAGAATAGTTAAAAAAACGAAGCCCTGCCTCAGTTATTTTAATGTGTACAAATATCAGTGGCTCGTTGAAGTCAATAGATTTTAAGTTAAAGTTGATACGTTTCTCAAGTCCTCATATTAGGTTGTATGTTTAGTAAGTAAAAGCCGCACACTGTCCGTGACTAACGCTACATGATCATTTATCTAGTCAAAAAATAAAAGATCATAACAATTAAACCAATAGACCTGTATAAAAAACAAAGAAAAGCAAAAGCAGAGAAAATAACTTGCTTTTGAAACTTAAAAACATTAATATTAATAATTGAACTTAGAAAAACAAATCACTACATATTAATTTAACATATTATAGTGTATTTTAATATAATAATATAAAAAAATAAATATAATAATGAAACCTGATTGATAGCTTTATATTTATATATTTATAAAGTGTATTTAAAATTAAAAACTCAACAAATTATTTTTTACGTTTAGTCTAAATGTGTTATATTATTAAATAGTATATTTGAGAAGCGACCATTTATAATATAATAAAATTTTTAAACCCAATAAATTATTTTAATATATATAAACTTTTGATTAAATTTCATTATTAAACACCTTTTTTTCATATTAATATTGAAATTAAAAAATGATCCAATTTTATTATTGTTTTTATTACTAGAATTACTATAATCATTTAGAATCTAAATATTTATTTATAAATAATACAAGATAATAATAGATAACTATATATTAAATATCTATAATAATAATTATAATATAATTATTACGTAATTTAGTTTGGAAAAAATACTGTTGTTTCATTTTATTTAGATTTTGTTATATCATGCTGTAATTTTAAATATAAAATATTTTTTCTATTATTTTTTACGTGGTTATATTACAGAGTTATGCCGAAATATAAAACAATTTATGCCGAGATTTAAAATAATTTATGCTGAAATATAAAATAATTTATGCTGAGATATAAAATAATTTATGCTGTAATATAAAATAATTTATGTCGAAATGTAAAATAATTTAAGCCGAAATATAAACGATAATATTATCAACATATAATTTATTTAATAAAAAATATAAATTATAGTAAGCAATAAACAACTATTCTCATTTCAGAATATAAATTAGAAAGATCAAAAATATAAAACTGTTGTTTTAAGCGTGATTGGATTAAGAAAAAACACAAGATATTAAACCGTTTTTTAACCGAAATTAATAGAAACGTGAGCAACTAGGTATACAGAGAGGATACCTTTTTTATTTAAATTATAAATATTTATTCAAAAAAGCAAGCTCGGCTTATAAAAAAACAAACGTTTATATTTAACAAAGCTTATAGATAAAAAAAACATCTTTTTTCAAATTATTCATCGCTTACGAAAAACATAGCAAAACCTAACGTTCGTAACTTTTTAAACTGAGATTAAAAAACGAAAGGATCTTTAACAAATACTCTTAACAAACCCGGCATTAGTACGCTTATAGCTATAAATCTGAATATTTTTCGTGTTATTATACTTTTAAATATTTGTGATTATATTTTTTTATTTGGCCGGAATTGAACAAAAACAAGAAAGATAAAATGCAAATAAGTCTAACCGTATTTTTGATAAAAGAAATTAAGAAATAAAAAATACTTGTTAGAAAATCAAGAACAAAATTTACGCAAAACAATGCTTTATTAAATAAATGGCTGACGAGAAACCCCTAATCTCAAAAATCCGCTCATTCTATCAAAAAAGAGTCTCAAAGAAACATCATAGTTTTCAATAATACTACGTACCTTAGATTTAGCCCGTTCCAACGTTGATGGGGATGGTCTGATAGCCTTATATCTTGCTTTAATAGAATTAGAAAACTCTTCTATTGGGTTTAACTGAGGACTATAAGCAGGTAAAAATCTGTATTCGATTCCACTCTGATTTAATAACGCAAGACAACTGCCCGATGGTGAAACCTGCAGTTATCCACTATTAAAATGGACCCTTGGTTGTTTAAAAACCACGGCAAAAGCTCGTTCTCGATAAATATTTTAAATTTATCACCATCATAAGCTCCGGTTATAATATCAGATGCAATAATACCACTTATGTCTACTGCACACATGAGACTTTGACTGGTGTCTCTGTTAGCCCGCACGACACTATAACCTCTTGTGTTGACAGGAGAGTAACCATAATTTTCTGAACTATGCAAATTAAAACCGGTCTCGTCTAGGAAAACAGGGCGTTCAACAAATATGTGCATTAGATTTTTGCCACAGGTCTGTCTCAAACCCATAAGTCTTAGAGTATTGCTTTCAGCTGGAACAAACGGCAGCTCTTTTCTTGAATAGTTCATTTTTTTTAAAGTCCTAGAGATAAACGATTGGCTTATATCGACTCTAGACTCTAAGAATTCTAGAGCAATCCTATTTTGATTTATAGAATTGTCTAGTTGTACTATTGCTGTTATTTGAAATATAACCGCCGGGTTTACTCTCGATTTTCCACCTTTCTTCTTTAATATTTGATCTTTCGCCATACCTATCGCAATTTTATTCTATAAACTGGTGACTGAAGACAAATATAACATATTAAGATCGGCAATTTCTCTGTTTGGCTTATTGTTGAATAACTTGATGCAAATTTATCAAAGTATTTCAGCCGTCAATGTTACTCGAGCTTTTGCTCGTTGCCGGACTTTTCATATAGCGTTTAAGAGTGCTATATGTTTTTGTTTTTTCTACTTATTTTATATTACTCTATTTTTTCGTAGAACCTTATTCATATTTCGTAATAGATTGGTTTATATTTGACACAAATTAATTTAAGTTTTTAAGAAAAATGGTATATGGTTCATTATTTTTCTTTTATTTTATTATACAAAACGCTTGATTTTGGCTTTTTTGATTTATAATCTCATACAAAACAATAACTTTCAATTGGAATAAATTTATATTTTTGATCTTACTAATTTATATCCTGAAATGAAAACAGTTGTTTATTGTTTAATATAATTTTTATTTTTGATCAAAAAATTTATATGTTGATAATAAAAATGTTTATATTTCGTCATAAATTATTTTATATTTCGACATAAATTATTTTATATTTCGGCGTAACTCTGTATATATATTCATTTTTTTATAAACAAATATTGTTTAATTTTTATTATATAAGTATTTAAGTATTCACTTATAAATAAAAAATTGTTGTAAGCAACAATCACGTAAGCGAATAGCTTTAAAAAAAAAAGAATTTAAAAAAGACACAGTTTATTTTAAAAGCACTACATTATAACGCATATACAAATAGTTTACCCAAACAGGTTGACAGTCCAAGATATACACACATAACAAAGCAATAAGACGATAATTGTTTTTATTGTTGATGTTAAATAATTAAAAGATTCTTTATCATCAAAAAAGCCTTTAGAATTAGTGTTTTGTATATTTAATTGTGTTTCAGTCTGTGTTTCATTATACATTGACAAAGCAATATTTATATCATGTTGAATAATCCTTTCATTTAATAAAGGGTTGATTGTTATTTCTTTATTTTCTTTCGTTTTGAAACCATTTTCGCTTTTGTTTTGTTCTTTAATAATAGGTATTTTTTTATATAAGTCTTTGTCTGGGGTTACGGTTTTGATTTGTTCTTCACTTATTGTATTTGAATGTGGTGAAGGTGTTGTGGTTACAACACTGTGTTTTTTTAAATACTCTTCTCTTTTTTTAGCCTCTTCTTCAGGCGACTTTTCAATAAAAGGCGATACATTAGCAGCACTTAATTGTTTAAAAAACGCCATTTTTTTATCTTGTATGGCTTTAAGACATTCATTGTTATTATTAGATAGTTTATTTTTTTCAGAAACAATTGCCTTAATTAATGTATTTTTGTTTATTTGATTATTTAATTTTTTTGTTTTATTGGAATTTGGTGTTTTTTGGAAATTATTAGTTGTTTCTGGTGTATTAGGGTCTTTTCTATAGAAATAATAATAATAACCAAAAAACATACATACTCCTATATAAATTAGTGTAATAAAAATGTATTTAATTATCTTTATAATATATTCATTCTGTGTATTGTCAACAGATTGATTATTATTCATTTGATTGGACATGCCGTTATTTTAACTTATTTACTTTTTTTTAAGTTATTTTTATTATTAAAATTTTTAAATTTATTAAATTTATAAGTTTATATGTTTCTATTAATAAGTTAATTTAAATGAATTACATTATAATTTATTTAAACAAAAAATATATATAAACATATTACAATTATTTAATAATTGATTCAATATTTTTTGTGTGAAAGACAAAAGTTGAAATATTATTATTTCAAGCTACTAGTAGAGAAACGATCTTTTATTTATATAAAAGGATGAAGGGGGGTGGATTATTGGTTTCGTGGAGATTTATTTGTTTTGCTAGCACATAGAGTTTAACTGTGATAAGCTAGTTTCATAGCTATTGTGTAAGCTGACGTTAAAATAATCCCGCGTGTATTCAAGTTCAAAGTTTTTCTTTCTAAGTTTTACAATATATATTATATTGATTTTCAGTAGTCTTTGAATAGATATATATTTTAATTTTATTTTAGTGTTTATGTACTAAGCACTATAATACTTTTATAAGCAGATTTTGTATTAAGTTTTAAAAAATGTTTTCAGACTGTTTATTGATTTATAGTTGTCGGTAAAAAAAGCAGTTTTAAAAGTAAATGATCGTTGTTGTTGGCTTTTTTAAATCTTTACATTAATATACCATCTTCATTTAAAACTATTAACTACAACTTTAAGGTTTTTACAAATTCTAAAGTAAAATACTGTTGCTTTAATCAAGTACTTTATCTTGTAACTATAACGTATAGTTTTTCTCTTATAAATAAAGCATTTGTGAAATGAATTTGTTTTCTACTGAAATACATTTTATAGCAGAAAATAAAATGTTTAACTTTTTTTATATATAGAATATTATTTAGCGACATAACACAGTTATGAATTAAATGTGCAACAAATTTATTTATAAACAAATTAAAATATTTTGTTTTTATCTATTTTGTATTCTTGATCATAAATATAAGAAGAATCGTTACTTAAAAGTAAAAAGAAACTTTCTTTTTTTTATATTGAGTCTTTAGTAACACCTATATAATTCTTGGACAAAAACTTTTGCAACTACATAAGTCTTTATACACTTGCGTGTAGTTAAAAAAACTGTAAAATATAGAGATAAAAGTGCTTTTTTAAAGCAAGTTTTTTTTTAGATATTTCTGTTTCTTCTAACATATCAAATATTGTAGCAAAATTTGGTTTTAGGGAAGGGGGGGTTGAGTGTTTTATTGAAAAAATATAGATCTCTAAAAATTTCTTTACAAGAAAATCAAAAACCGTAACACTTCGGTTTTTTACGTCATGGAATAGGCTTTTTTAAAGTCTTCTCTGTTCTGAAGTAAATGTAAAAATAAAAAGAAGATTCTAATCACTCACCACTGCGATAATAATTTCATCTAAGTTTGTTGGAAGTCAAGTTGCAATAAATATTAAAAAACGTTGCGAACTTTAACATCGTTTTTTCAATATAGATTATATACATTGAAAGATAATTATATATATAAATGATAGATGTCAACTAACAGTATAAAACAAACCAGATTATAGTTTGTTAATACATCTATTAGTGTTGGTATATAAGTTATAAGAAAGATGATTATGGCTAAAAAAGAATAACAGGTTGAATATGTTGATAAATTGTGGGAATAGATGAAACATCCCTAAAAAAAAAGGCGAGCCATAAAAAAACGTTTCTTAAAAATATTTAAGTGTTAGTGGACTTTCAGGGTTTCGAAAAAGTTTTTACTTAAAGCTTGTTTTAAAAAGAGATATAAATTACCTGAACAATATAATCCCAAAAATACGTTAAAAAGACATTCTTATCATGACGGATTGTTGAAATAAGTTTCTTAATATAGAAAATATTGTCTTTTTTCACGAGTACATAAATAATTTGAGCAACTTCCAATATCCTCAAGATAAGTTCTTTTACTCTCAAAACATAGAGTGTTTCTGATAATTTTGAAAAATACATCAGACCAGAGAAAAAAATCTAAAATACCAACTTGAAGAGTTCAATTTTTCAAAGTTTTCTAAAAACCCATATTTTAGTTTTTTTACGTTTTACGTTTTTGTCAGCTTTTAATAAGTCTTTTTCAAGTAAATTTTTTATAATTTAGGCGCTACTTTTTCTATCCTCTAAAAACTACTTTTGCCTAATACTTTAATATAGCTATTTGGCTTGTCAAATACGAAATATGTACTTCGAAACACGAAACGACAGTTTTATTCTTCACATAAAACACAAATACGACCAACAACGTTTCGCTAAAAGTCAAAAATTTTTCGCGAACTCTATGTTACATACTTCATGTATATAACAATAAAATATAGAATACTTTTTGACTTACTTAGTGTTTTTATGTTGTGAGTGGATTAATTTTTTTTACTTAAAAAGGACAATATCATCTTATATCTATGCTTTTAAAAATTTCTAGTCTAAAATAACAAAAAAATAAAGAGTTTAAAAATATTATATAACCTATAAAACAAATAAATTATACTTTAAGTAACTCAAGAAACAAATAAAACTTTTTTATAAATAAACCCAAACTGATCATCAAAAGGGATCTGTGTTTTTCTAAAAAAATGTTAATTAAAATATATAAAACACATATGGATCTAAAAATTAAGAAAATTTTACATTTTTTATGTTATTTATGAAAAAACACAAAATACATCAAAGAGGCGACGAAGTTGGTATAAACTAAATATATTATCTACGTCAGAAATCGTGCTTTTTATATTTAATACTTTTTTGTGTTACTAGGTTTAAAGAAAATAATGGTATTATACTCTGAAGCGTTATATCTATAGCTTGATAACTACTAGGCTTTTTATATTTATTTTTATAAAACCAAATACTAAAAAGAACATTTACATACCAACACAACTTGTTAAACAAATAGTGCTTAGTTCATATCAAAAATCAGAATGTTTATTTGTGAATATCCAAAATTTAGTAAATAAAATATAAGGGAACAAGAAGTATTTTTTTTAAAAAAAATACGATTTAAGAATAGATTGATATATGTTCTAGCAATAATCAAAGAAATGACTAATAATTAAGTTAAAATACAGCGTGTAATAATAAAAACATTAAAAAAAACATTAAAAAAAACAAAAACAAGATCAAAATAAAACTGATTAAAACCTTAAAATGATGTAAACATTAAAAACTTTTGTTTATAACACTAACCGTAATAAACAGGATTTTCGCTTTTATATATAGATCTGTCAATAACAATAGACGTTTTCAGTTTTCTAAAAGTCTTATAGATATTTTTATAGTTTAATTTTTTATCAACTTAATTAAAAATCATTAAGATAAAATAGACGAAGAACTCAAAGTAACTATAGTCAACTGTCTTTTTCATATGGTGCGTTAAGTAATTTATAAAAAAAAAGATTTTATTTATAAAATTATCACATTATATTCGGGAAAACATAAATACATAATCTTTAACCACTTGAGTTAACCATAAAAAATCTTTATTATAATTTGATCTTTTATATTTAAAGATCTTCTAATCATTTAAATAGTTTCTTTTAATAGTTGTTGTTTATTTTGTCAGTTTAAGATCAACTAATATTTATATTTACGACACATAACATTGATTATTTATACAATAAAAACAAAACCTATTATTTATTCAGGTGTTTTGTCTAATAAAGTAATAGTTGTGTTTTCTGCTTTAAATTTAATTTAATTATGTGTGTTTAACAAAAAAGTTTTTTATATATTTAAATATATTGAGTTAAGATTCTGTAATTATTTGGTTTTCTTTAGTTGTCATATATTGCTGTTTTTTCATTGTTTAATTAATACTATAATGTTTCTGAACAGTAAGTATTTTTAGAAATATAGTGTGGGTTGAAAGATGTAATATAAAATATTCAGGGTAATAATAAATACAAAAAACTTAAAATCTATAAATAAACATATTAAATATAAAAATTAAATAAGAAAAACCCTTGTTATAAAATATAAACACAAAAAAATAAATAATAGAACCATATAGTTAATATATTAAACCTATAATTAATTAGCCATTATATAAAACCTAGAATCGCTTGGTTTGTATATAAATATATTAAATAAATTATTTCATATATAAAGAAAAAATCATTTTCTCATTAAAGTAACTAAACTGTTTGTGTTTAACTAGAGTATGTTTTTTTGTAATCTTTTACAAATATATATAATTTTAGTAATTTTAAGTGACTCTGCCATTTATAATATAGGTCCGCAGTGAACTGTAGCTTTCAATTCAAAAAAAATTTTTTGTTGTTGTTTTAAAAACACTATCAAACTATAAACTTACACAACACGCCATGAATCATTGAAACTTCATATATAACTGAATCAGATACAAGAAAACACATGTGGTTTTCTAAGTGGATGCTTGTTTCAAAGTAGATGCTTGTTTCAGATACACAAGAAAAATCAAAGTATTATAATTAAGATAGTTAGTTTTTACTCGTTGTTAATTTTTATCAAATTATCATATATTTTTAATTGTAAATATTTTCATATAAAAAACATGATCAATGAGTTTAAAACAGTAAAACATACATTAGTGTTTTTATTTACTTTTTTTGTTATTTATACCTGAAAATATTATATATTTATAACTTTTAAGTCAGCTTATTTACTTACAAAAAATAAATATTGTATTTTTTATATGAAAATAAATATTTTCTATATGTTGTTATCTTAACAACACTTGTTAAATCGGTTATAATAAAATATAATAATTAAATAATTAAATAATGAAATTATTGATTTTAAAAATACTTATAAAAAAAAAGTAAGAAAAATTATAATTAATTAAAAAGTTGAAGGTTTTTACTTTTTTTCAATTACCTAACAATATAACAATAAGACATTAGTATTTGATTATAAATATACTTTTTTGATAATATTTTATAATTGAATGATATAACATTATAATATAAAATAAAAAAGATTGAACTTATTTATTTGGTTTCAAAATAAACATATTATGAATTTACATTGTTGTTAAAAAAAGAACTTTGATATCAAAAAATTAAACACTAAAGAAAAAAATTAAAAGTTAAATTTTTTAAATAAAGATACTGTAATCTATATTTGATATTGTGTTTGTTATAATATTAATTAAAGTATAATTGTATTAACTCATAATTAGTATAACAGTATAATAAATACAAATATGTAAACTTAAAAACAGATCCCTAAAGATAATGAAACTAAAATCTATTTCTAGTTATAAGGATTTATTTTTTTGGAGATTTGATTAGCAGTTTTAGAAAAGTATAATATATAATACTTATTAAAATATTAAGTAAACATAAACATATAGTTTTAAAAAAAGCTCTATTGTAAACATACCACTGTTTCACTAAGCTAAACATTTTTTACGAAATTTACACTTAAAATTTAAATATATAAATTATATATATGACAATTATAGTTATATTGAAAAATTAAAAGATGTTAATATAAAGTTATAGAAATTAATAGATTGTAGGTTGTTTATCAAATTAAATAAATTCTAATAATAAACATATACATACTATTAATTAAAGCAAGGAAATGAGATTTAATATTTATTTATTAAAATACAAAAACAAAATCTTTTTTTCTTTACAATTATTTAAGTAAAACAAATATATTATTTCAGTGTATAGTGTGTCTGTATTATTTAATATTTAATTATATTTATTTTATTGCTTATGAATATGTTATGTATTTCACATATTTGTATTATAAATATTATAATACACTACTTTCATTTTTTTTATATATACCATTTTCCGGTGTATTTTGTCTTTTTACCAACCAATTTTGTCTTTTTGCCAACCAATTTTGTCTTTTTGCCAACCAATTTTGTCTTTTTGCCAACCAATTTTAGCTATTTACCAATTAGATTTATCCTTTTACCAACCAATTTTGTCTTTTTATCAACCAATTTTAGCCATAATTAGTTAATAAATACTTTATCTTAATATTTTTCATAAAATCACTAAAAAATAAAATATTCTAATTTCCGCGCTTTTTACA
>SBJP01000787.1:0-10570 GCA_014805705.1 Cucumispora dikerogammari
TGAAAAAGCCGAACCTGAAAAAGCCGAACCTGAAAATTAGTACCTGTAAATTGAATATGAAAAATAGACTTGAAAAATCGAACCTGAAAAACCGAACTCGAAAAATCGAACCTGAAAAAATAAATCTGAAAAACTAAACCTGAAAAAATGAACTTGAAAAACCGAACGGAAATCGGGTCATGAAAAACCAAACATGAAAAAACGAACCTTAAAAACCGAACCTTAAAAACCGAACCTTAAAAACCGAACCTTAAAAACCGAACATTAAAAACCGAACCTTAAAAACCGAACCTTAAAAACCGAACCTTAAAAACCGAACCTTAAAAACCGAACCTTAAAAACCGAACCTTAAAAACCGAACTTTAAAAACCGAACCTTAAAAACCGAACCTTAAAAACCGAACCTTAAAAACCGAACCTTAAAAACCGAACCTGAAAATTAGTATATAAAAAATATCTGAAAAATCGAACCTAAAAATTAGTACCTGAAAAAACCGAACCTGAAAAATAGACTTGAAAAATAGAATCTAAAAGTTCGAACGTGAATAACCGAACCTGAAAATTAGTACCTGAAAAATAGAATACGGAAATTAACATTTGAAAAAATAAATATGAAACCTACTATCTGAGAATTTGAATCAGAAAAATAGTAGTTGTATAATCTTCCTTTTAAACCCGAACCTGAAAAATCGAATCTAAATTCACGATTCTGAAAAGTCGAACCTGAAAAAAACGAACCTTAAAACCCGAACCTGAAAAATCGAATCTAAATTCACGATTCTGAAAAGTCGAACCTGAAAAAAACGAACCTTAAAAAACGAACCTGAAAAATCGAACCTGAAAAACCGAACATAAAAAACCGAACATAAAAAACCGAACATAAAAAACCGAACATAAAAAACCAAACCTGAAAAACCAAACCTGAAAAACCAAACCTGAAAAATCGAACGTGAAAAATCGAACGTGAAAAATCAAACGTGAAAAATCGAACCTGAAAAATCGAACCTGAAAAACCGAACCTGAAAAACCGAACTTGAAAAACCGAACTTGAAAAACCGAACTTGAAAAACCGAACTTGAAAAACCGAACCTAAAAAACTGAAGCTGAAAAACTGAAGCTGAAAAACCGAAGCTGAAAAACCGAACCTAAAAAACCGAACCTAAAAAATCGAATTTGAGAAACCGAACCTGAAAATTTGTTCTTGAAAAGATGCACCTGAAAAACCGAACCTGAAAAACCAAATTTGAGAAATCGGACCAGAAAATGTAAACCTGAAAAACTGAACCTGAAAAACCGAACCTAAAAAGTCGAATTTGAAAAGTCGAACCTGAAAAACCGAACTTAAAAAGTCGAAAATGAAAAACCGAATCTGAAAAGTCGAACCTGATAAACCGAATCTGAAAAGTCGAACCTGAAAAACCGAACCTGAAAAACCGGATTTAAAAAAAACTGACCTGAAAAAACAAACTTAAAAATGAAACTAAAAAATAAGCCCGAAAAAAACAGCATTTGGGAAAAGCTTCTAAAAATTAAAATTCACTATTAGAATTGAAAATTCAAACCTAAAAAAACAGCTTTTCTTTCATATTTAAACCTTGTAGATCGGTTTTTTAGATTTGAAGTTTTAGGCGCTGTTTTTAATGTTCGGGTTTTTAAGATTCGGTTTTTAAAGGCCGGTTTTTCAGGTTTGATTTTTCAGGGTCGGTTTTTCAGGTTCAGTCTTTCAGGTTCGATTTTTCAGACTCGATTTTTCAGGTTCAGTTTTTTCAAGTTCGATTTTTTAGGCTCGGTTTTTCAGGTTCAGTTTTTCAGGTTTAGTTTTTCAGGTTCAGTTTTTCAGATTCAGTTTTTCAGCTTCGAATTTTCAGGCTCGGTTTTTTAGGTTCCTTTTTCAGGTTCGGTTTTTTAGGTTCGGTTTTTTAGGTTCGGTTTTTCAGGTTCGGTTTTTTAGGTTCGGTTTTTTAGGTTCGGTTTTTCAGGTTCCTTTTTCAGGTTCGATTTTTTAAGTTCGGTTTTTCATGTTCAGTTTTTCAAGTTCAGTTTTTCATGTTCAGTTTTTCATGTTCGATTTTTCAAGATCGATTTTTCAGGTTCGATTTTTCAGGTTCAGTTTTTCAGGTTCGGTTTTTCAGGTTCGGTTTTTTAGGTTCGGTTTTTCAGGTTCGGTTTTTCAGGTTCGGTTTTTCAGATTCGGTTTTTCAGATTCGGTTTTTCAGGTTCGGTTTTCTGAGATTTGATCTCTTTTACCGCTGTCAGTGTTTGTTGATAAATAGTCTTTTTAAAAAAAACATAGTGACAACATTTTTCTTTTCACAAAAAAATTCATGTTTAAAAAAAATTTACTCACGAAAATAAATTCATCTTTAAAAAAAATCACTTTTGTAAAAAAAATTTACTCACGAAAATAAATTCATCTTTAAAAAAAATCACTATAGTAAAAAGAAATTGATGCACGAAAATAAGCCAAAAATCCTTAAGGGTTAATAAACTTTCAATATCACGTAAATGTTTTTTTGTATGTCTATGTTTTTCACGCTTTATTTTCTTGTTGGTTTTACAATTGTATTACAAATATTACAAAAAAACTGTTAGTCAATTGCCAACACAAATTTGTTTGAATACTTCAAAATGTTTTTTTACTTTTTTTATTTATAGTTAATTTTTGTAAAAACTTTTAAAAATATCTTAAAAAAAACGAACAAAATATAACATAAAAAGATACACACTAAGTACTTTTTGTTTAATTAGAGTGCTCTTTTTCAAGTAATGTGATTAGTTTAATGTAGGTAACTAAACTAAATGATTGTAAATAACAAGTTCGTCAATATAAAAAAATTTAATAGTTGAAAAATAACAAAAAAGATCAAATAATTAAAATCGCACAAGTGTATCATAGATGAAAAAATAAAAAATTTTTAATAGTTGCAAACAATTGCTTATTTATTATATACTTAAAGCAACAAAACTTTTTCAGATTTGAATAACAACAAATTTTGAAGTAGAGCTAATAAATGTTTTAAAAAGTTATTTAACAAGAGAACTAAGACATGTATTTTTTATTTCGAATAAGCTTTCCAAAAGCATGATGTTTTTGAGAGACATTTTAAAATATAAAACAAAAAACAAGCTATCAGTTAGTTAAGCGAGTTTTAAATATATTATTTTATCAATTGAAAAAAAAACAATATTAGTTTACAAAAAAAAAGCTACAAAAGACGAAAACGGTTAGCTACAAATAAAGAATTTTTTCAAATACATATGTATCAGAAAAAAAAATTTAAAAAAAGCTCTGAAATATGCTTTAGCTTTTCAAGTCAATGAAAGAGTATTATACAATAAACACTGTTTAAACGAATGCCATAAAAGAAAGAGAACAATTATAGCACAATCCGTACTTTTGAATACTTAAAGATAATAAAGTTTACAAGATTAAACGATCTTGATGTGTGAAAAAACAAGCATTTCCTCAAACAAGTTCGAACAAATAAATTTTTTTTTCTTTAGATTCCAACATTTACCTAAATAAATAAAGCTTAAAACTATAGCCAAAAGTCACAAAATATACATATTCTGCATGTTTAACAATGCTCTAAATCAATCATATGTTTGATATTTAAAACAAAAGCTTTTTCTTATATTTTCTTTTTTTTACCTGCGAAACATCGCATTGTGATTTTACCTGCAAAACGACGCAGATCGGCCTATAATATTTCAAGCACGATGTTTTTTGAAGCCACTAACTACGTAAAGTTGTATTTTAAACTAGTTTGAACCGAATGCAATAGCTTGAATAAATAACCTGTATATTTTTTAGTTACAAAATTATTTATAAACAAAATTTTTTTTTTATAAATATAAAACATTTAATATTTATAAAACGAAGAAATAGAAGTTATTGTATAGTTAATTTTATTTTTTTTTTCTTGATTTGTATTTAAATTATTTATCGATATTTTAAATACGTTTTCTTTTATTTGCGGTTTCTTTTTTATTGTTTTTTTAACTCTATCTTAATTTACTTTTTGTTTTCTTGTTTCTCGATTATTTATAAATATAAAGAATAATGTTTATAATTATAAAAAAACATTTAAAGACATAATGGTTTTTTTATTATGATTTTTTCTAATTTATATAATGATTGTTGTCAATAATATAATAATTATTTAAGCAATATAATAAGTGTTACAATCAATATAATATTTTTCAAACAATATAATAGATATAATAAAAAAAACCACAATAACATAATAATACCATTAAAAACAGAGTAAATAACACAGTGTAATAATATATCGCAAGACGATACAAAACACAACAAGCAAAAAACAAAATAAACAAAAATAGAATTGGAAATCAAAACAAAAACGACTTTTTGCCTAAAACTTAGATTTTAATAAAAACCGTTTTTTAGCTCAAATTATTTAATTTTTGTTAAAAATTGAATTGCCAGTTTCTTAAAGTGTTAAACTACATTTAAAAAAATGAAAAAAAAACCTACTTAATATAAATACTCGTGCCAGCTTCTTATATTAAAGAATATATATCTAATCATTATTTTTCAGCAGATTTTATGAAAGCTTTTAATTGTAAAAAGCATTATGACATTCTCAATAAGAGCCTACTTATTAATAAGTCATATAAATGTATACAGACATAAAAAAAATTTTTTTATAGAGTAAGTGATCAAAAAAACAAAATTTTCTCTTTTCCCTCGTCGTTAAAGAAGAGGGTGAAGAGAAAATTTTTTAATATAACGAATATATTGATTGTTTTTTTATATTTATTAAAACATTTTGATAAACAAGTTCTTGTTTTAATTTTTTTTGACAATACTGTTTTTGATTGTAAATGCACTGATTTTATTAAAACCTCTTTTAAATTTTAGAATTAGTTTTAAATATTTTAATAAATCTGAAAATTATTTTTTGTTTAAAATAGGGAAAAGTTTACTTACAATTTATAAGATAAATCGGTTTTTAAGTGGGTAGAAGAGAAGAGGTGTAAAAGTTATATTAAAAATAAAAATCTTTTATTTAAAAATACTTTTTAAATAGTGATAAACGTGAACTATGAGCAATAATTTTTCAAAAACGCTTTTTGAGTTTTTAAAATATTTATACTTCTCAATATAAAATTTTGAGTACTTTTTGATATTCTTACTCTCAGATTTAACATATTTTTTAGCCAGGCCCATTGGCTTTCTATCGGTTGTGTATGTATCGATTTATCATCTAAGTTTAAAAAGTTTTTTGAATGATTTACTTTTTCATGTAAAAAACCTATATTCTCATTGTTTAAATACCCTTTCCAGAGAACTGTCATTATGAGAGTGTCTAATTCTTCATATTTGATTAGTATATTATTAAGATTTATCATATTTCTAACCAAAGTCAGGCCAACAAAAAAATTTTTCGTTTCTCTACAAATTCTACTCTCACACTATAATGTATTTACAAAACAATTTTTGTTATCTTTTCTTTTGCTTAAATCTGTCGTACCCACATCTACTATCGCCTCTATACCTTCAATTTATTTAATTTTTTGAAAGAATTACTCTTTTAATAAGCGAAATAACACTGTTAATGACTTTCCATTCAACACCGTATTTATGTTTAATTTGTTTAATTACAGTTTGTTGGCCCCACTTGTACATAATCATTATAATTTTGAAAAATTAATTTTATATCACTTAAAAATGAATTGGTTCTCACCGAGTTTTTTTGTTTTTTACATTTCCACTTTTAACAAATTCAAATACATCTATCATCTCGATGATGGGAAGCTAAAAGCATTGGTTTTTTACATAAAGAGCAACGCCAGCTTTTTTTTATTAAACTTTTATCTATGCAAAAATGAACAATTTTGCCGATGAATCAAATTTGTTCAGCATTGAGATTTTATTTTACATGTTTTTTTTAATTTTTAATATAACTTCCTCGCCTCCCCAAGCGATTTATTATCAATTTATATAAAGAATATAAAAAATTTCGATATTAATAAAATTCTGAACAAAAAAAACGGCTTCTATTAAAATCCTAAGTTTTTGACGAAAAACGACTTGCCTTTTATCTTAATTTTAGAAAAAACATACGCATAGCTTTTATTTTCATGAGACATTTATGTTTTTCTTAACTCTTATAAAAACTATAAAAGATTATTAAAAAGTTAAGCTAAATAAAATTTAATTACAAATAATAACAAATTTATAAATTCAGTGCTTAATAAAAAAAAAAGAACTCTAAAATGTGTCAAATTTTAATTTCTATGGATGGATTTTTTATTTGCTATCGAAACCTTTTTGTCTTTGCTTAAATTAATTTAAAAAATTATCGCTTTCTTTATCTAAAAGACTATTTATAAACAAAGCTATATATGTATTACGAATATCGACTAAATCATTTAACATCTTGTGCCAGCTTTCAGCATTATTGTTAGTTCTAGACATATTAGTTTTAAGTCAGGGATGTGCTGATTAGTCTTTTGAACTAAACATCAGTTTTGTTTCATTTTGTGCTTTAAGATCTGTTGATATATACTTTTTCTTTAAGTAAATTAATGATTCGTTTATTCTTGAATAGTGATACAACGAAAGAACAAAGCTTTTAAGTTTATCGTAAGCATTGGCTATATTTTCAAAGAAAAAAAAAGCTAAAATAAGAAGTTTTTATCGCAATATTAAAATCTCGATTCTCTAAACAATTTCTTAAAAGACCTATTTGTTGTAATTTACGCTAAATAGATTAGATAAAATAAAAATAACAATGACAAATCTTTGCTTTTAATAATTTTTAATTGCATCAGATAGCTTTTTTTCAAAATCTACAATGAAATACAAGAATTTTATTTCAATGTTTTTTTTAATTTTAAAAAACCTTTTCGTATTTTTTTTGTCATTTTGTTAACATCAAGACAAAACAAAAAAGCTTTAGTTTTACCCAATAAAAAAGCATGTATTATAATATACTAATAAAAATGCAGGGCTTTGCTTTAAGAGTGACGTCTACTGAAAAACAGCTTTCTTTTTTAAAAACAGCCTCCTTTTCTGTGTACATAAACTTGATAAATTGAGCAAAATAGTTTATTCCAGAATCATATAGTAAAAATAAGTTATTAGACATATTCTTTTTCAAAAAATCTAAAATTTTTATTGAAGTTAGGGATTGATATCTAATTATATGTTTTCGATTTTGCTTGAAATTGTTTCTATTAGATGCAAACATAGATAGGGCTTTTATCTTATCGATATTTAAGAGAAAAAATATTTATAACATTAAGAATAAGATTACCAATGCTTTCATTGGTGTCCCTGTTTTTTTTTAATATTTTTAATTAATTTTCTTCTAAGAACGTTTAAGACTGTCAAAGGTGATTGTGTTTTGTTATAGATATAACTGTATTTTTTTCGCAAACCGTTTTTTTGTCAAAAACAAAAATATAAATTAAGTGTGGTTTTAATTAAGTTTTCATTTATAAATGAAGTTGAAAGCTTTAAAAATACTTTTTCGATCGTAGTTGCTATAATTATTGATGTTTTTTTGAAAATTTCTACTTTTTTTAAGTTTACTTTAGAGAAATCATTCTACTCGATTTTACTTGACTAAGAAAGAGTTTTAACACGTCTTTCTTTTGTTAAATAACGTTGATAAACACTGCAGTGTTCAAAAAACGTTATTTATTTTAGAATTTAACGATTCATGCTATGTTTTAACAGAGTTCGTAGTACGTGATACAGAGTTTATTGTTCTATTATAAACGAACTAAATCAAATTTTTAAATAAAGGCAGAACATAAACTACTTAGTTGTCTGTCTTCTCTATATATGTTTGTTGAAAATAAGTAGTATACTGATTTATTTGTTTGTTTTTTTTTAATAAACTTTTTGTTTTTTTTTTTAATTGTTGAAATTTACTTTCTATTTTGTCTGTCTTTACAAAACTTAAATTTAAACACTGTCTTACTATGCTTTTTGTTTTTTCGTTTTTTTAGAATTTCCATCGAGTTTAAGTGTTTGAACCTTTTTTTATATGCTTTGTTCGCCGAAAAATAAACATGTTTTTAGCTTTCGAAAACAAAGACCAATTTTTCTGCGGTAATTACGATTGCTTTAGAATCAACGATTATATATTTTGGAAAAGTTTTTAGCGTTTCGCTTAAATATTGAAACATCCTTATATACGATTGTTTGTTTTTAGTTGTCATCAAAACATAGATAAATAGACATGTTTTTTCAAATATCTGTGTGTGGACTGTATATAATTGATAAAAACTTGAAAGACTTAATTTAAATGTGCCGCCCATTCACAATACTGTCTATTTTTTCTAAATATTTTGTATTTCTTAAAGAATAGAAGATAAACATTCTTTCTTAATTTTCAAATTCTGTATTAAACTGCAAAACTTTTTTACTTTGTATGTTTATCTTTAAACATTCTAGAACGTCGTTCAGTTTGTTTATTGAATATCTGCCTGTAATATTTTTTGTTCATGTTATTGTAACTCTCAAATAACTAAAGCTAGAGATTATCTTTATTATGTTTTATTATACTCTTTTTGTGCGATTTGTAATTATATATATAGGGCGTACAATGTTGTTGTAGCTTTTTTTTTAATTTGTTTTATTATTTTCGTTTTCTCGATAGAATTATGACTTGGGAAGTGCTTATATATTTTTTCGCTAATTATTTTGTTTGTTTGGTTTATAATTAGAGCATCATTCTATTTTTTTTTACAGCGCTATCATCTAGAGATGTTTTCATTTTTGCTGTGGCGTATGTGTTCGTAATCTTTCAAAGATATAATTTGCTTGCTTCGTTTGGTTTTCGAAAATGGCATTCATTCAAGATTTAATTTTTTTAATACATAATTTTATTATATAAGTTTAATTAAAAGTTGACAAAAAAACGAATTTCCAATTGCCGAAAAATCTGTTTTTTTGCGCATTGGCGAAAAAACGAGGTGCCCTAATTAACTTTATTCTAAGCACTTTTGAGATTGACAAAGCGTCATTGTGTTTTGATATATATAACTGTATTTTGTTTTATCAAAATACTTTATTTTTAGGTTTTATTCTTACGTCTTAATTTTTGTTGATTGAAAAAAACTCGACAACTATGAAAATTATAAATATTTTTTTGATAATAAATTATAGACTTGCCAAATGAACTTAAACCTCTTTCAAATAAATCCATGATATAGATTTTATTTTTTGATTCACGATATTTTTGGCGAAAAAGATTTTTAATTATAATTTTTTATGAAGTTCTGTTTTTTTGATTGAAAATTAAATAACTTGAGCGAAAAAACGGTTTTCTATTTAAAAGTCAAGTTTTGGAAGAGATAAAGGCTAGTTATTTCTTGCATTATTTGAGTGTTTTATCGAATTTTATATAAAGCTTTTGGGGCCCTATATGAGGAAAACTTGAATTCTGAGTAAAAGCTTTAATTTTTTTTATTTACGATCACGCAAACACTAAAATTATGTCAATTAAAAGTTATATTATTATATTCTGTTCGATAGCATTCGATGTAGCGAATATAACTATTCCGTTTTGTTGAACTTTAAAATGTGTGTTTAGGTTATATTACTCTTTTAACAAGTCGACATATTCCGAAACATCACAAAAAAGCTAAAAGAGTTGCTTTGCGACTTATTGGGTTATATTGACATACGTTTCTTAAAAGTCATTAAGTATCTTTTGTTTTCTTCAACCACAGACTTTATTATATTTAATTTAATTCTTCGAACGTAACTTTCGATATCTCAATATATTCTTACTCTATAAGAGATATTTTGTTTATCGTCAATCTAAACAAAGATAAAAAAATTATTTGTGTTATCGTTGAATTACCTCACATTGTCGATAGAAAATATATTTTATGTATTTCCGGAATAAAAAGTTTTTTTATATTTTTCAGAACAGACACGGAATACGTTTAAGTAAAAAAAAGAAACGCAACATTCGAAAAGATTCTACGAATGTAAATTTGTATCTTTTTTTAATTAACTCTTGTCTTTTCAAACAAATCTACTATGTTATATCTTGGTCGTTATCGCACAGTATGAGTATAATTTGCGACATATGAACTCTCACAGTTTTTATTACTGTTTTTCTTTGAGATTGTACACAATAATTAACAAATACATCACAGTTGATATTCTTACGTCTGCATGCTAACGACATATTTGCTCTCGTAAATAAATTATGCCAATATCAATATATTTAGTAAATGTTGTTAGGTGATAACCCGTAGCATATTTAAGATTCAAACTTACATAACACACTTATTAAAACTCTCTCTTCAATACAAATAAGTTTTCTTTTTTTTAGACACTTTTTTAGTTTTCGTTTAAGTAACCTCTTTTTTTATTGCTGCAAGCAAAAAGAAAAACTTGGGCTTAAATACGAAATAGTTTTTGTTTTTTTCGAGTTCGAAATGCTTGATCTCTTTTCATGCTCATTTGTTTTTAATATTTTTTTTTATTAAATAAAAAACGAAAAAATCGCTTTTTTCTTAAATTATATATTGAATAATACAGAGTTTACCATAAATATAACACTAAATTATCAAAA
>SBJP01000788.1:0-10538 GCA_014805705.1 Cucumispora dikerogammari
ATGTGGAAACATCTGAAAAAATATGTTAAAGGGTTTGGAAGTAATATAAAAAAGAACCTTGAAGTTCTTATTTTAGAGTATAAATTTAAACGCACGGAATAAGATGTTTTTTCAAAATTCGCGTCACTGTTTTCGATCTAATCATGATTAAATAAACTTAATTCATACGAACTTTTTACTTTTTAAAATAAAGGGGGGGGGGGGGCTATAAGCGATTTTTGCCAAAAAGATTAATTGTTTTTCAAAATTACACTAAAACTTATTTTAACGAACAGAACCGTGAAAATCCGATTAAGTGTAATTTAAAAAAGCAATTAATCTTTTTAATGAAAAAACAATTACTCCCAGTTTTCTCGCGGGACTACCAAATAAAAAACATAATAAAAATGCATTTTCTATTAAATAATTGCACCCAATTTTCACGCTGATTTTATTTCCACGCTACATATGGGAAGTAAAATATTGTTTTTAAAATAAAAACATATAATAAAAATAGAATACTTTAACTTTAAAAAACAAGAATTTATTTTTTACGTATTGTCTGTTTAAAATATCAGAAACTTTTTTCTAAAACGATTGCTAATACTTAGCCAGGCTTGTTAACTATGACATTTGATCTTTGTATATAATTAAATAAAGATGCCTTTGTGGTTGCTCTCGGTCTAATCACACGAAGGTTGCTTTTATTTTAGAAAAGACGTTTTTCATGGGACTTAATTCTGGGATGTACGGTGATAAAAACAAACCTCAATATTGAATTGAATAAGAACTTGTTGTACATGCTCTGAATAATATAACCTTACATTATCTATTATTAAAAAGGGTTTGTTTGAAATGCTCTTTTTTGAAAGCACTCAGAGATAAATCCTATAGATCTTTCAATGTTATATTTTTTTTCGACTATCTTTTGGTCTTTTAAACTATCAATTGAGATTGTGGCACACAATGAAATATTTTTTTCTTTGGTTTATCTGATAAATAACATGATATCTATTTACTTCTGAATATTCATAATTCGTTTAAGTGTGAGAGATTAAAACTCGAATCATTTCAAAACAAAATGGTCCGATTTGTAAAGCCCAAATAGCTAAAAAAATTTATTTTCTGACTCGAGTTATTTTCTGACAACAGTGAAACAGGTCTTTTTATTTTTAAACTCGCGTTTTTTAATTGTCTAGAAAGCTGCGGATGAGATATTGGAAAAGATAGTTCTGCTTGTATTCTTAATTGTTTTAGTGAAGAGTCGTTACGAACAATGTCTCTAATTTCTGCTCGAATAACCGAATAGTTAATTTTTTTTCTGACTGTTTTGTTTTTGATTTGCCTAAAGAACACACTATCAGTTGCTGCAACAATTTTTTTAATTTTTTTTGTAACCGTGGTGTACCTTAAGTTTGTCGGCGAAGCTGTCTCTCTAGAGTTTTTTTCAACATAAAGTTGCTTGATTAAATTAAATTTTTCTATTGTTATAAGAACTTTTTATTTTTTTAGACTTGGTTTGATGTTCTTTTTAATATTTATTTTTGAAAACGGAATATTTGTTAATAATAACATAATATTTATTTTTGTATACATAATATTTATGAATAAAACTATAAAATAAAAATTTTTTTTGAATAAAGATAAAAGATTGACACTTATACATTCCCCCACTATAATTTTAAATAAGGATAGTCTATTATAAATTAAATAAACAAAGTTAATTAAGTTAAAATCAATTAAGATTTTTTTTGTTAACATCTATTGTTTAAACTGCTCTTTTCTTTATCGTTATTTTGCCTTTATAAACAAAATACTCTTGGACACCTTTGTTTTTTTATCAATTGATGGTTTTTTACTACATTTAGTTGTTCGAATACATAAACAACACTAAAGCCGTGTTTCGACGCTTTAAATAAAAAAAACTTATTTTATGATTGAACGAGTTTTCGCCATAAAATAAATGCTCGCTTTTTCGCCAAAAACCGCTTAAAAACCAGTGTTTTTTTTAAGTTAAATGAGATCTTTTCTAAATAAACTATAGATGGCAAGTTTGAACGAATGAAATTTTATTAAAGACAACATATTGAAGACCAAGTTTTACACAAAGACGCAGCTATAATTACAGCCATACTTCAATTAATATAAAAAGTTCACAAGTATTGAACGAAACGAAACTGAACGATCGAACGAAGAAACAAACAATCGATCAAGCTCACAAACAATCAACCCATCAAACAAACAAGCAAGCAAACAAGCAAACAAGCAAACAAACAAACAAGCAAACATGCAAACAAACAAACAAGCAAACAAGCAAACAAACAAACAAGCAAACAAGCAAACAAACAAACAAGCAAACAAACAAACAAGCAAACAAACAAACAAGCAAACAAACAAACAAGCAAACAAGCAAACAAAAAATGTAAAATGAACGAAACAATGTTTTTTTCACTCGCAAAACTCACTTTTTTATTCCGTCGCTCTTTAGAAAATTTATATATAGAGAAAATGCATATTTAATTTATAGTGAAAAACGACGAGCAAAAATCGATCGATTTCGAAGAAAAAATGACACTAATACTCGTGTTTAGTCGTTTAAACAAATAAAATGAAAATTTACTATATAAAAACTTTTTTTTTCTATATTTTTTTTATTAAAAAAAAATATAATGTAACTTTTCTTGATTTATATTCTAAAAAGAAAGAATATATACAGGGAAAACCATGTCTTTTTGGCAATGTCCCAACCAATTTTGGCACGTTAATAAAAATAGAGTAAAAAAAACAAGACAAACCAAATTATTAAGAACGTTAACAAAATGAGAATAGAATTAATTGCATATTTAAACGGATACACAACTTCTGGAATTGCAACTATAATATGTTTTAAACGAACTTTAATTTGGCAACAATACAGTGTTATAAAAAAACTGAAAGTTTCAAAAAGAGGATGAAACATAGGTCAAAGAAAATGTGTTTAATTTTCGAAGATAACAAAAAAATTATCAGCTAGGTAGACGAAGAATTGCGGGATTTCTCTAAGAAAAATAAGAGAAAAACTTTAGATGAAAAAAAACAATATCTAAGAAAAAGCACGTTGAAGGCTGTATTGAAAATTTTAGATACTCTTTTAACTTATTAACAATATTTCAATTACAGAAACAATCTTCAAGCACTGAACGATTGAGTAATATATGCAAATATATTTATGAACCTCATATTTATTACGAACGATAGCAAAAATTTTTTTAGCATAAGTGGGGATTAATGTATAAACGAGAACAATAAGAGAGAGATTATCTGTAAGAACGCGAGCTGTTTATAACGCAACTTCAATTAGCTCTTAAAACATTTCTTTTTGTTGTTCTATGAGCAAACGATGTGTTTTTTTAAGTATTCCAATCAAACTAACGCGTTCAACACCGACATTTTCTTAAACTTTATACATTAAATGATCTCACGTTTTCTTCTAAAAATATATCTGGGCAGTAATTATAATAAACAACGTTTTATTTCACTGACCTCAGGTTATAGATCAAGAAATCACATTGGGTCGTCATCGCGTTATATTTCATCTGCATTTTTTTCTGTTGCTAAAACGCTCTGCTAATCTCTTTTTTCAGTGGAAACAACATTAAAGCAACCTGAGGGTGAAAACGAGCCCAGATAATGTCTAATGTAAACAATGTGATCAGATTGATACGACAATCACGCACTGTGAAAGTTACTACAGAAACATGATTATTTTCTAAACAGTGCATTAGTAGACATATATAATTGAAAAGAAAACTATTTAATTTATATTCTTCAATCTTATATCGCTTTAAAATATTTTTTCACTTGTTTTTGGGACGTTTATATAAATGTTGTGATCATTATTTTATTTTTATGGGCGTGTCAAATTTGTTTGTGACGTTGCTAAAATGACGTGGGAAATCCTGTAAGTAAAAAAATCTTTATCTGAAACAATACTATTATTATTCGTTTTTCTAAAAAAATGTTCTATATTTTATATTTAAGAGAGAAAAAAAGATCTTTATTTTTTATTAAATAAAAAAGTGTTATATATTTAAGAAAAAAATATTCTATTTTTTAAAAGAGAAATTTGTAATATAGAACGTTTTTTGTCGACTTTTTGAAATATAGAACACTTTTTCATTTAATTTGAAATATAGAACACTTTTTCATTTAATTTGAAATATAGAACACTTTTTTACTTTATTTGAAATATAGAACACTTTTTCATTTAATTTGAAATATAGAACACTTTTTTATTAAATTTGAAAAATCGAACACTTTTTCATTTAATTTGAAATATAGCACTTTTTCAATTAATTTGAAATATAGAACACTTATTTTTTTAATTTAAAATATAGAACACTTTTTCATTTAATTTGAAATATAGAACACTTATTTTTTTTAATTTGAAATATAGAAAATTTTTAATAAATTCGAAATATAGAAAACTTTTTAACTAAAAAAACCATAAAAAAATTTTAATCAGTTTTCATGGGGTGCATGTATTCTTCGTATTCTTAGTCGCCCTCTAGCTCTTCTTGTTACTGGGGGCAAAACATTGGATGTTATTAGGTTAGTAGTTGTTAACGGCATAATGTTTCTACTATATTAGGCATAGTAAACTTCACTTAGATAAGCTTGTGATGTAAATGAAATCGGATCCAAATTATTGTTTCTATGTACAGAACAAACATGCTTACATGGTATTCCCATATCGTTTCTTTCAATACAATCACAAGACTTATTTGTAAGATTAACTATGTACTTTTGTTCGACCAAAAATAATGTAGAAGTTGATGCTAAACTATTTAGCATACGACCCTAGATAATATTTCTATTCAAAATTGTAGTACAGTTAGCAACAAGCTGGGCTTGAAATCTTTTTTGTCTCCTATCATTAAATTTTTTCATTGCGTAATTATTAATTGAAATTATTAGTGTTGTAATATCACTACTAACATGCTTTTTAAGTGCGGAATTGATTGATTCGGCAGGATTGTTGATATTTTTACCAAATCTGGGAACATGAAACTCGGAGTTGATCCATTTATCAACACGCCTATGTCAGAAACTCGTTGATAAAAAGGTTGATTGTGTAGTTGCAGTTTGATCATTTGATTATTAATTTCATCTGTAGAATATGTGTTTACCGATCTCCAGTAATATCCCATACCAATATTATCTCCAAAACTACTTCTTAAATTTTTAGCAATGTGTCTAACGCAAAAGGCCCTTGAACAAAAAGGCGCGATTTGATTAACTGAATTAATTATACACATTTCTCTATCGAACATTATAATTGCACTTGGGCTGTTGATGTTTATGCTAATGTTTAACTGCTTAATGAACCAGTTCCAACTTTCTTAATTTTCACTTTCTACGATGGCCACTGATATTAAAAACAGCTGATCACAAGCATCCTGAGATACTGCAACCAAAAGAGTGCCTTTGTTGGGGCCTGTCAAAAATGTTCCGTCCAAATACAATAGCTTTCTAGAGGTGGGAAAAAATTCTTTATAGTAATTCCACAAAATAAAAAACTGTTTAAAGCATCCATTTTTATCGCATAAATATGTTGATATATCATTGTTTTTTTGTATTTTTGCAGTTTTGCATAGTATAAAAGGTATGAATTGTTCAGCAGAATACCACTTGACCTCTTTGCACTTTGTATCGACGACCACGCGGTTGCATAGGGTATTTGGCAATTATATTCTGTTCTCATTTTTGTGACTATTTGCCTTGTAGTCAAATTTGTTACATTTAAATTTTTAATTATCTTTTTAAGAGAACCTGGCTGTCTTTGATTTCCTCTAATAGAAGCGCAAGAATGAAAAGGATATGACTTTTTACAACGCATTTAGATGAAAAAATAACATATCTAGCCCGAACTATAAATGTGACGAGGCCTCTTTGCATCCTAGAAATATAGGGGTTTTGTTTCGTTGTTTAACAACGAACCCAATACTTTTCTCTAATGCAGAAATCGAAAAAGCTTCAGCAAATTCTTGTATTGTTAAAAATTCTGTCTTTTCAGCAAATTCTTCTGACAAATTTTGTTCGTTTATGTTTAGATTTGGTATTTCCATGATCTAAAATTTAAAAGCTCATTATTTCATAATTTGAAAACTTTAATGTCTTTTTTTAAATAAGTATTGTATATCTAAATTAAAAAAAAACAAGTGTTCTATATTTCAAATTAAATAAAAAAGTGTTCTATATTTCAAATTAAATGAAAAAGTGTTCTATATTTTAAATTAAATAAAAAGCGTTCTATATTTCAAATTAAATGAAAAAGTGTTCTATATTTCAAATAATAGATAAAAAACGTTCTATTTTTCGAAATGCCACTTTTTTATTATATTAAAAATATAGCAAAAAACATTTAATCAAAAAAAAATTTTAAGTCTTTAGTGTAAAAAACAGTCGAACCGATTGAAAACTTATAAGCATAACAAAGACTTCCAGAACAAATTCATATATGTTTAATCTTGTTGATTGTGTGACCTTTGTTAATAAATGTCACGCGCGAAAGACAGATTATATAATTTTATTTAGGTGTTTTTATTATAATTTTACCTATAAATGTTTTTTTAGCTCTGTTGCGCTGTTGGGCAAAAAAACATCGCCAGAATATTTAGATTATTTTCATATTGTGCATTTTTTTATTGTATTCGTTGGCTTGTTTTCGCAGTCATTCTTCTTTTTTATTTATAGAATATATATACAGTGAAACCTTCAATGTTTTCCACCAATTATCCAATAGACTATAAATTAATAGAAATACCTCTAATATTTTCCATTTCTACTTTTTTTTCACTTTTTTATTTATGAAATACTTAAAAAATAACAAAAAAAAGTTAACAATCAAAACAAAAAGAGAGTTTGTAGAATATTGTTACTCGTTTTCTAGTGAATGCACACCAGTATTGATGACAGATTTCTCTCAAAGTTCAAAAAACAGATTTCGAGACGGGCAATCAAAAGTTTTATTAATAGTAAAGATGCTTTGAATAGATTAACAACACAAAACCGGTGCAATGAACATCTAAAACTAAATTTAATTTTTGATCTATTGGCGAAAAAATAAGAGATGAAATTTTTTGTAAGAAACACAGGTGGCGTCTACAAAGCTAAAATCATGATTTCTAAAGCTAAAGAAATTGCACGGGCAAATAACATTCTTAACTTTAAAATAACCAATGGATAGTATGGCAAATTTAAATCTAGACACTCTATTAAAGAAAGAATAATACCCTGGGTGAAAGCTTTCTACTAAAAAAAGTTTTACTAAATGGTATGCAACAGCTATTCTTATTCTGAAAAATTATAAGCCCCCAGAAGTTTATAACTGTGACGAAACAGATTTTTTTACAAAATAGATCGTCCAAAGTGCATTGTATCTTCTGTCCGTAAAGAAACTAAACGGTGTGAGGTCAGAGTAACAGTTCTACTCTACAAACATGGGTGGTTAGTACAAAATTAAGTCTTTTGTTTTGAATTGCTCAAAAACCTCTGTTTTTTTTAAAAACTTTTTTTTGAATAAATATTGTGATTACTCGAGTAATGCATGGGGTTATATGAACAGTATCGAATTTAACAATTGACTCATGTGTTTTGATTTAAAAATGAAAACGCGAAAAAAAAATGTTGTTTTGTTGATGGATAATTCTTTCGCACATAAAATTACATATAAAACAGTTAATACAGAACACCTGATGCTTTCAAAAAACTCTGCTTTAGAAACCCAGACGTTAGATTCGGGTATAATAAAGAGTTTTAAAGCAAGGTTTTACAATTATCAGATAAGCGATGTTGTCAACCAGCTGTCTGAACGAGTTACAATCGATGAAATTAACAAAAACATCAGTTTAAAAGATGTCATTATTTATAAAAAAAGGGCCTGTAGTGATGACTTAAGTAAAACGATTCTGAATTATTGGAAGCATTCAGATATTCAGAAATTAAATATAATAGTAACCAAGAAGTTGTGATAATTAAAGATAAAGTATCTTTGACAAAAACAATAGCCATTATTGGCGTTGTAAACCAAGAAGAAATTTTGGGATTGTCAACTGACGATAACAACTTCATTGATAATGTTTTTTTACTTTTTTTAAAAGCACAACAGAAGAGTGGAGTCTTAGATAAAATTGAAAAAAGCGAACTGAGGAGATATGACCTAAAACAAATTACAAGAAATTTTTATGAGTTAAAAGATTTTTTAACAGAAAAACCGGTAATATCTGCAGATGTTTATGCATGTCTTAAAAAAATAAAACAACTTTTAAACAAAAAGTGACTTTCTATATAAAACCTATTTTAGATTTGCTAATAAAGAAATAGTTTTAAACCAAAAACTCTTAATTTTTCTCAAAAAACCCCAATTTTTTTTGAAAAACAACAGTGGAAAATATCGGAGATTTTATGTACTAACATTATAGCCAGTAGCCCCGCCTTTTAATCTTATATAGCAGTAGTCGATAGAAAAACTGCGCTATTCCGAGTAGAAATTGTTTTTTTATTTATTTAATATAGTTAATTCTTTCAGAGATTGAGAGGGCGGATGTATGTGGCGTGTAACACCAATTAAAAGACTCTATTAATATTGATTGATCTCTATTAACACCGGATGGTTTTTTTAATGGAAATCTGTTTTTATTTATAGGGTTTTGTGAACAAGTTATGCGATGTAAAAATATAGCACCCGAGAAAACATGCCCTATATTGTTGAATGAACATTTTTCATGTATAATTTTTTTTCTACTTAAATTTTAATTAAAAGCGCGTGAAAATATGTCTTATAATAAAAATTGTCTTTTTATCAAAATATTTATCAAATTAATATAGAACACTTTTTCATTGAAAAGTTTGTGAAAGCATGTTCTATATTAAATCAATGCTTTTTATTTTATATAAAAAGCTTGATTTAATATAGAACATATTTTCACGCAGTCTCTTAATTAAAATTTTAATAGAAAAAAAATTATATTTGAAAAATGTTCATTCAATATAGGACATCTTTTCACGAATGCCATATTTTTAGCGACTTGTATGTTTTTTTTGCAATCAAGTAAAAATTAAGTCATATAAAAACTTTCTTTAGTATAATAGTTGTTTAATATATGCTCATCTAATAAGATATATATATAAATGTTCGAAAAACACTATATACTGGCTGGTTTTTTTTGGACACACTTTGTAATATATGAGAAACACATAGACGCATAATAATGAGCTTCAGGTTTAAAGATATATTAAACATACCCAAGTTATATTTGTTAACAACGGACATGTTTTTTTAGTATTTCTTTATTAAGAATGATAAAAATTATTAAACATAAAATAAAAAAAACAGCTTGTGAAAGAGGGATTTTATTGAAATGTAATCCAGATGCATGTCGCCTATAAGGTCGCGCTTGCTAATTGTAAACGCCCATTCGAATCTAGTGTAAATCCAAATTTTTCAGAATTATATAAAAGTGTTGTTTTTAACCCCGTTTTTTTTTCTCTGAGCGTGAGAATTAGTTTATATTTATATAAAGTAACATTTCCTTCTGCTTTGTCTATGCCCAGTTGATTTATTAATATTTTTTGGGGGCAGCGTTGCTCGTAGTTTGTATTAAAGGCTTGTTGTGGATTGTAAGTTATTGTTGCCCGCCCACAGAGTGTCGTTCCCAAAACTTCATTTTGCGGACTTAAAAGGTTATAAGAAATCCCGATAAAACCCGGGTATGGATAAAATTGAATCACAACATCCTGGTCCCGCGATTTCATCTCTCTTTCATTTAAATATTCTTTACATCTCACGAGTTGTGTTACTACAGACGCTACAGTCATAGTTTCATCGTTTGTAAGAAGCATATAATCAAGATGAAACCGGAAAGGCTTAGATTCGTAATCAAAAACTGTTTTAAGCGTTACTTTCTGAATCTTCGAGCAAAAATATCGAAATATTCTTGTTTCTTCATCGACTTGACCTTCATTTGAAGAGGCTGCAGCTTCAGAACAAATGGTGAGAGAAGAGTTTGATATTAGTGCGAGCATGGGCGGATGTTCTTGGCTTCTCTTATTTATAGATCAAAAGGAGAATTTTCTTGTTTTTTATATACTATTTTCCGCTCAATTTCCCCTTTTTTTTATTCAAATTTCCCCCTTTTTTATACAAATTTCCTTTTTTTTATACAAATTTCCTTTTTTTTATTCAAATTTCCTCTTTTTTTTATTCAAATTTCGCTTTTTTATTCAATTTTTCTCTGTTTTTATTCAATTTCCCCCTTTTTTTTATTCAATTTCCCCCTTTTTTTTTATTCAATTTCCCCCTTTTTTTTTATTCAATATTTACCATATTAAATATAAAACGAGTTCTAAATTAAAATATACACAAGCTGTTAAATTACTTCTAATGAATAACATAATGATAAGTTTGGTTATCGGTATATTATACAGTAAAGTTCCTCTAATTTACCGAAGTCGGGAATCAGAAAAAATCGGTAAATTATAGAAATCGGTAAATTATAGAATCTAGCAAAATTATAAAA
>SBJP01000789.1:0-10505 GCA_014805705.1 Cucumispora dikerogammari
ATGTTAATCAAGAATGAGTAATAGTTATAATATATTATATAATAAAAAATTTAAATCAAAAATCGTGTTTAACAGTATTATAATAAAAGTTTTTATCACCCAATTTTGCTTCAGCGATTAAGTCCTAATGTTTTTCGGTATAGCATTAAAAATATCTTTAATAATAATTTCTTTGTGATTATGTTGTAGTATATTTGTGTGCAATTAAAGTATCTTTAAGTTTCTTTTTGCTTTTTTATATCAAATAATTTTTTTAATTTTTTTTTCGAAACTTTTTTTATTTTTTTTATAGTAATTTTTTTATTTTTTTAAGTAATTTTTTTATATTTTTTTATATTTTTCTTAATATATTTTTTTTCGAAAAAAAAGTACTGTGAAAAAAAAAGATTAAGGCAATGACAATAAACATTATTAAACTTACTGTTTTTTTAATTACGTCTTTTATTGTGAAAATCTTTTTCTACAAGTCGTTTAATTTCATTAAGCTACTTACTAGTCAAACTTTTTTATTTAGTTTCTTCAAAAATCGAATAAGGTTTAGCCACGTTGACTTGGTTTATCTAGTAATTACTTTATTTACCAAGTTTTAAATGCATCTTTTTGACTTTTTTACTTAAGCTTGTGATATACAACTTTTTTTTTGAAAGACTTTATTTTTTTCTTTTTTTTATAGGACATTTTTCGTATTTATAAAAATATATTCTCTTTGTCTTATTTCCAATAATTTTATTGTACTTATTTAACAATTCTTTTAAGTTTTTACAATAATTATACTTACATTTTTTAAATTTATAATTCGAATTATTTTTATTTAATTTCTCTAAGCTTTGTCTTTGAATATATCTTATTGAACTACATTCTAACATTTAAATTTCTTAATTTTACCGCAAACTCTTGCTTTTAGTTTGTAATTTTCTTATTTTTTTGTTCATACATTATATTGTTCAACTTTGTTACTCTCTCGTTCAACATTTTAATTTATTTGATTTTTAAATTGCTTTTTGTTATGTTTTTGTTTTTTCTATTTTTTTTAACACAGTTGCAGCGCAATTCTTTTTTTTTTAAATATTTTATTTGTTTTCCCAAAGTATTTTAAATTTTTTTTATTTAATTAAATTGTCAATTTTTAATTCTTCGGGATTCCTTTCTCTTTAAATTGCAATCCAAAAGTTTTTTTTTACATAATTTTAATGTTGTTTTTTAGTGTTGTTTTCAACTCTAACGGTTCACTTAGTCGCTTTTTGCTGCTGAACCATGTTAAAATTAAAATCATGGGTATTTACTTTAACTAATTAACTACATAAAACAAAAATAAAACTGTGCCTTATTTATTAATTATTTTTTATTTCATCTTTTAAAGCTCAACTTTTGACTTGCTTTAGCATATGTCTATAATAAAAACTACAGTGTGTTTGGAATTAAACGAGAATCCAATCAATTAAATACAATAAAATTAATTCTTTGTTCAGTTTTAAAGCTTTAACCAATTGCTTTCATTGAAAAAAAGCACTCAATCGAATTAAAAAAAAGTCAATATAGTGAAAGAAACACTATCTATGCACTTTTGTATTTTTTTGCGTAATGACTGCCGTATGTAAAAATTAACATTATCTAAAAAAATCCTTTCTATTGCTATGACTTGACTTGTTAATTTTGTCAAACAGTTCGTCAAAAAAAGAAAGAAAAGTTTTTATATTATATTATTTCGATTGAATTAAATTTTTTTTATTAATTAAAATTTTTTTATATTTGTTTAACATTCATTTATTTACAATAAAAAATACAGTCGATTTATTAAAAGTAATTCACATTGTCAAAAAAAACATCTTATTAAAGTAATTTTACACTTAATTTTATTCAAAATCAGACTATTATTAAATTTCATCAAACTAAAAAATTACAATCTTTTTTTTACTGCTTTGTATTATTAAAACCGTGCCATAAAAAAATTATAAATTTAATTACAACCTAACTGCAAGAAAACAACACAATTTGTAGGCGAACGGCACTTTCCGCACGAGGAAAAAAAGATTCGTTTTTTATTTAGAAAAAACTACAGAATAGCTTTTATTTTCAAAGTAGCAGACTTAGGTTATAAAACAGTTCGAACTGTAGTTAGACAATACATAGCTACCGAAAAAATATTTACGAAACTTTGGAATAAAAAACAAGCAATATTTTTATGACTGACGATATTATTAGATTTGTCGAGAACAAAATTTGTCTAGAGTGTACTGTAACTCTAAAAGAGCTGCAGTTTTAAGTGTTCGCTTGGTTTTAGTTTCAAATTATGTTTGGGATCGCTCTGAAAAAATTTTTAAAATGTATCTATCAAATAAAATATTTGAATTGTCTTTTTGGGGTTGTATATTTTTACCAAGTAAAGAGTTAAGATTTAAATACGCCAACTTTTCTTTAAATAATTTTAATTTAGAAGCCAAGTTTTTAATTTTTATAGATAAAAGTTTTTTAATATTTTTATGAAACGAAACTGTGACAAATCTGCATCTGAAACTAGAGTAAGCTTGTTTGTTTTAACAAACAGGAGACGCAGTTTTTTGTTGATTTGATAATTAATAGTAAAAAATTGCTTTTGGTGTAGTTATTTAAGGCAGTGCTTGAGCGCAAGATCGCAAATTGTTTTTTTACGGCCATTTACTAGTACACGCAATAATTAGTTTTGGGACAGCTGCTGGTTATTTTATGATAATGTCGTTATTTAAAACTTACGTTAAATAAAAGAATTTATTAATAAAAATAGCTTACGAAAAACATTCTTAAATTTATATTTTAATATGCTAAGCTCGAACGAATTTCCTTTAAAAAAGTAAAAACAACTATACGGATCTATATACTGATCAATCAAAGTGTGTTTTTTTTTTAAGTATAGTAAACGCAATAATTCAGATAACGCAATTTGAAAAAACAAAATGTTTTACATCAGTCGAAATAACTGTGACTATACGTTAAATAGAAGAAATTTTTAATAAAGTAGTTTTGTTTTTTTATTAAAGCACCAGAATTATAAAGTAATTGATACCGTTAAAAATTAATTGATTAATTTTTTTGTTTTGATAGTTATTTTTTGAAAACTTGCATTTGCTCACAATAAAAAATGTTACTTAAAGTATAAAATGTTTTTAATTAAATAAAAAATGCTGTATACTATTCAATTAATTTTTATAAAAATATGCTCTTTCAAAACATTACACAAGAGATAGTAATGTTTGTTGTTTTAAACTGTAAAACTTTTTGTTTAAAATGCCTTGGTTAGAGATTTCTTTTGCCTTTGCTGCATTGCTATATTAAATTAAACCTTGTCTAAAAAACTAAATCGTTGAGTTTTTGAGTGTAATAAATGGATTAAAAGTTTATTGAATAATTATATATTTAATTGACATTAGAAGTATTATTTTTTTTAAAGTTAAATTGTTTTTTAAAGTATAACTAAAAAACCAAACAGTTTTATCGATTAATAATATATCTATACAAGATTAAAATTTTGTTAGACGTTTTGTAAAAGGCTTTTAAACTTATTGATCGCTTTGCCTCTATATATTTTTTGATTGCATTTTTTTTATGAATTTCAATGCGTTTTTATTTTTTTGTTTTTTTTTCTGGGCTTATAAAGTGCTTTTTTTATTTAAATACTGTTTTATAATTTTTTGTACTATACTAGCAATGCAGTTGAACATTGTCGCAAGGTATTTTGACCAATAGTGCTTGTTGTATTCACCAATTATATTTTTTTCATAAATGGTGATATTTTTTTTTTATAAATAAATTTCGTTTAAAAAACTATTTTAATTTAAAATTGTTTATTTTGACAAAACTAACTATATAGACAAAAAAAGTCTGTAATTGCATGTGTTTTGCTAATAAGCGCTTTAACTTTGTTAAGACACCTTTAATTTTTTTTTAATTGTCTAAGTTTTTTATTAAGATTGTTGTTCGCTTGTTTTAGTTCAATTTTGAAAACATAAACGACACTAATACGTGTGTTTCCGTCGTTTTAAAGAAATAAAAAAGTTGCTATTATGTTTTGTTTTTTACTTATGTTTTTTGTTTATTTAAATTATAGTGAAAGTTATTTAGTTGATATTATAATATAATTTACTTAATTAAGTTTATAATGTATTTATTTTAATTTGATTTATAGTGTATTTATTTTAATTAAGTTTATACTGCAACTTACTTATTTAGGGTTATAGTGTAATTTACTTATTTAATTCTACAAGGCAATTTACCTAATTGTGTTTATAATGAGAGAGATATAAGATAAACATCAGAAACAAATTTTTTTACTGTTAAAAGTCATTGAGATTTGCTATAGGCAAGCAGTACAGGCATTTTACAGGGTTTTTTATAAATAAACGTTTCGTTTTCATAGATAAACGTTTTAGCATTATAGACATACTGAGCGAATAAAAAATTTTTTTTTAATGTAAAAATATAAGCCTGATTTATTAAAAACAAACAAAAGAAACAAAAGAAAATTAGATAATTACGTTTATTCATAATAAAAGTTGTTAATAGCATTAACTTTTTTCCAAAAGTGTCGATAATACTCTCTCAACTCTCCAACCTCGTTAATAATTGTTTCTATATTTTTCTTTAGTTGTTCCCCTGTATGGGCCTGTGGCGTGACAATATGGTCATCGTATTATTACATATATAGCTTTATAATAGAAAATGTATTTTTTGACTAAAATTGATTAAGGAGGCTGGCATAATAATTCGGTCTATAATAAAAACACAAAATTATAATAGAAAAAAGATGGATTTAATATAGACGTATTATTACACCTATTGTGCGTAATAATACGGTCTATAATAAAAACACAGAATTATAATATAAAAAACATGTATTTAATATAGACCGTATTATTACGCAAGCCTCCTTGATCAATTTTAGTCAAAAAATACATTTTCTATTATAAAGATATAGACCGTATTATTACGACTATATTATTATAGTAATAAATATCATTTTTTTCGTTTTTTTTTGATACTGTTTAACTAGTCTGTAAAAAACTATAAAAAAAACATATCATGACAAAAACACCAAAGATTAATTCGGCGACAGAAAAGCACAGCATAATCAGCTTCATAACAACAGGACATTTTCCAATATTGTGCACGAAGGAAGAAAAAAAATGTAAACAAACAAAATCAAATAAATTATCTTATGAAAATGGTGTTTTATACACGCACGAAGAGAGTGTAAAGAAGATTTATGTTCGTAGATTTGAATCTAAAGAAATACAACAGATTTTGTTAGCCCATCATTTGCTTGGGCATTTGGGAATAAACAATTTACGCGAACGTGTCACAAGAAACTATTCGAGTATCATATTAAAAACAATAAAAGTTTTGTTTTGACTTGCGACGGCTGTCAAAGAGAAACGATGGCAAGTGAAAATGTTCTTTTGAAACCGATTATACCGTCGTTTATTAGGGAGTGGCTGATGGCAGACACAACAGATTTGTCAGAGTACGCCAATGCTAATGATAGAAATCGCTATCTATTCACTTTCATAAATTCATTCTCAAAATTTGCCTCTGTGTTCTCGGGACAAAATAGAAATTCCGAAACAGTATTAATAATACTGAATGTTTTTTTTACCCTTAAGGACTTTTTAAAATTTTTCACACGATAATGGCGGCGAGTTCATATATAATGCTATTAAAGCGTTTTTAAAGGGTTTGAATATTGCAGACGTTCAAGAAAGGCCGTATAGACGCCAGGCCCAAGGCCAAATTGAACGTTTTAATCGGACAATAAAGTCTAGAATTAGAAGGTTTTTGGAAGAGGGAAACATTAGATATGTAGACTCTTTGCAAAAAATCGTGTTTCAGTATAACACCTGTAAGCACAAAGCTGCAAAGGTATCGCCGTTTTTTTATTTAGAGGTTACGACACTTTCTCATCAAATTGGGGTAACATAAATCAACATTTCGAGATCTAACAACTTAGAGACTAATATCTCAGATACATCGAAGGCTATAGAGCAGAATATAACAGTAGAGTTGTGGCTGAATATGTGAATGTGGACGATTTTGTTATTATAGCAAAAGAGTTTAACGATTATTTTTTAAGGCAAAGAAGGGCACTTGAAAGTTATTATATGGATGGTGTTTATAAAGTAATTACAGTTTATACAACATATGTGGCTGTTGTAAAAATAGGAGAAAGTGTTCCGACTAGTTTTTCAGTCTATAAAACGTTAATTAAAAAAGTAAGAACTTAAAAAAAAATTTTGTAATTTTTTTCTCTTTTTACATGTTATAAAAAACACTCTACCTAATCGAAACTACACTAGCAAGATTATACCGATAACTAAAAGTACCGATATTAAACTAACAATAAACATTATATTATGTGTTAATCTCTAATTCAACTTTATCAACAATCATATATATATATTTTTTAAAAAAAACAAGCGCAATACTACTTAAACATAAGAAAATCTCTCACTTTCAAAAATTAGTCTTCTTAAATTAATAAACAAGACAAAAGACTACTACTTTTTTGAAACAATTTTTAAAAAAAAACAAAAAGACAATAAAAATTTCACAAATAAACTCAGGAATCCTTTACTAAATTTTAATAATATGTCTTTTGATATAAAAGTTCGATTTTATTCTTTATACATAAACAAATTTAATTTAAATATTTTATTATTATAAATATCGTTTTTTATTTACCGTAATAATATGGTCGTAATAATACGGTCTACAACTTTACAATAGAAAATGTATTTTTTGACTAAACTTGATTAAGGAGGCTGGCGTAATAATACGGTCTATAATAAAAACACAAGATTATAATTGAAAAAAGATAAACTTAATATAGACCGTATTATTACACCAATAATGCGTAATAATACGGTCTATAATAAAAACACAAAAATATAATAGAAAAAACATGTTTTTATTATAGAACGTATTATTACATCAGCCTCCTTAATCAATTTTAGTCAAAAAATACATTTTCTATTATAAAGTTATAAACCGTATTATTACGATAACGTTATTATCACGCCACACTGGCTCTCGGCCTTAGGGCATTCAATTTGCTTTTAATAGTACCAAACACATTTTCTATTAGATTCAAACTCGGATAAAAGGCTGGAAAAAACATCAACTCTACACCAAATGAGTTTAAATAAAAAACGATCTCTTCGCAATGATGAAATCTGACATTATCCAATATTAGAATAGAATTGTTGCTAAAAATATCTTTCTGACTACACTAGACTAAAAAGCTCATAAAGCATTCTCGATTGTATGGACCACCAATTAACTTGCTGTGTTCCCAGCCATTGTTTGAAATAATGCCACATAACGAAGTATTTTGACCTTTTGAAGCAGGTTGATAAAGAAATGCGTCTTCGTTTACCATTGAATATTTATAGTTGATTGACGTGTGTAAATTAAATCCTGACTAGTCGCGAAACAAAATAGTCTTTGATATTTCCTCAATACTCTCGAACAGAAAGTTTTTCTTAAAGAAATATTTGCACGAGTTAATACAACAATCGATTTTTTTTCAATTCTGTTTCTCGTCATGCTTGCAGACTTGATTTCTCTACTTAATTGTGAAATAGTTAATGACACTGAAATTTTGTTCTTTCACCCTCTTAATGTCAAAAAATTGTCATTTCCAAGCGTAGACTTTATTTCGGCGTGCAGGGCTTTTTTACACTTTTTCTTATGGCTAGCTTTAGAGTAAAGGTCTTCAAAAGACAAATTTTCATTTTTTTCGATTTTCAAAATCTGAACATTTATTGCTGTTCTGCCCAAAGACGCAATGTCTATCAACTCTTCCTTCGTTTTTGTTCTCCAAATTCGTTTAACTTGTTTAAAGATGGTTTTAGAAGTTGTTGTTCTCGTCTTTCGTGTACTTTCATCGGACATGCACATTTTAATTATTTTTTTATTATGTAACGTTTGTTAATCTATTTACGTATACATATAATTATTAAATGTATTAATCTGAGCAAATTTTTAATTGGAAAATTGCTTCTATCTTTCACGATTTCTAATTCTCTGTATTTTTTAATAAATTGTAAGTGCAGTATTTTAATCTTAGTGACTGAGTGTTTTTCTTTAAAATTTACAATACAATTTACATCCGTGTTTAAAGTTAATGTTATCAAGACGTTTGAAGACGCACATAATAGTGTGGTCTTTAATATAGCTTTTAATTTCTACAATAGCGCGAATAATAGACTAACGTTTATTTATTGGATCAAAGCGTTTATTTATGAAAACAAAACGTTTATTTATGAAATCGAAACGTTTATTTATGAAAACAAAACGTTTATTTATGAAATACTCTGTAAAATTTAATCGACAAAAAGATTTTTTTTACCGGGCATGGCTATTGCAATAAGTCGTTTTATTATAAAAAAATAAAAAAAATGCTTGTGTGTTTATTTAAATTTATCAAAAGTTTCAAACTCATCAGAATTTTTTTCTACAGTTAACTCATACCATATTGTATTTTTATATTTGATATTATAAACAAAATTTTATCAACAAGGCGAAAATATAAATTACTTTTTAAATTACTGTGATTTGATATCTAAGCCCTGGAACATCGTTAAACAGAAGATTTGCTTACACTAAACTTATTAAATTTTATTTTTATAAAGAGTTTTAATAATTTTGGTACTGTATGTTTAGAAAAAGTACTAAATATTTTTTCTGAATCTTAATATTAAAAGTTAGCAAACCAAAAACCTTTTAACCATATACTTAGCAGTTTTTTATCAGCTAAAAAAAACTCTTTTTTTTAAATATAAAAAGTGTAACATATTAGTACGTGAGTTATAACTCTAAATCGTTTTATTATTATAAGCATCAAAAAAAAAATTGATTTGAATTTTATCGAGAGCCAAATCAAAAAACGTTTTTATATTAGTCTAAGTTGTAGATTAAGTTTTATGTATGTTTAAACATTTTTTTTATTGACTCTAAAGCCTTTAAACTTTTATTTAACTATTGTATCGCATTCTTATAAGGTTAAACGTTTTTAGACTAAAAATTTCTTTTTAATTCAAACAGTTTATTTATTATCGAGTTTTATCTCAACTTTTTGTGACTTTTAACGTTTTTTATTTTTATATATTTTTGTACTGAAACAACGCCTTATTTACAAAAATAACATTAAATATTACATTCTTTAATAATATATTTAAATCTGTGAGAACTACATCGAAATGGCAAAATATTATTATGTTTTTTAAATAATAAATTTTTTTCAGTTTTTTAACTATATATAGAGTTTTTCGATCAAATATATATCTTTTGCAATTAAGTATATAACTTTTGCAATCAAATATATATCTTTTGCAATCAAATATATATTTTGTTAGTATAATATATATATTATTACTTATTATATAAAAAAGTTTGTTTTAAACAAACAACGAGTTGTCGAATCATAAACAGTAAAAAACACTTTCAAACAAATAATTTACTCTAATATAGTTTCTGAGTTCAAGCATCTATTAACATATCCGAGCATTTTCTGTAATACCCGTCACAATCTGACTGGCTAATACAATCAAAACCTTCGAGAATATACATTTTTAATTCAGCTTCATTTTTAGCTTAGCTTCTAATAACAAAATTTTTCCATTTGAAAAAGCAGTTCTCAATCGGGTTTAAGAAAGGCGAATAAGATGGCAAGAATAACAATTTAATACGCATTTCGTCAAGCGAAGTGATAAGATGTGTGTAATAGTGTATTCTAGCGTTGTCTAAAATAAAAATTGGATTTGAAATATTTTTTTCTAAACATTTATCCCTAAGTTCAATTAAACCGGTCTTGAAAGTTTCGCTATTTATTGGGCTGTCGTGAGTTTTGAAAAACAGTAACTCATACTTATTCATAGCTGCCAGAACAGAAATATTTCTTGTTCTAACAGCGGGAACGTTAACATATGCAGACGTGCCAACGACAGACCTTCTTCTTTTTGTTCTAGCAGAGTAACAAAACTCTACCTCATCTAGAAAAACAACATTTTTGTCTTCATACTCAATTTCAATTTTTTGAAACTTTTTCGCATACTCAAGTCTAGTTGCGATTGTTGAATCAGTGTTTCTTTTTTCTGGAACTATTGTTATATCTTTGAGAGTATAATGAAACTCTCGTATGCATCTATCAATAGTACTTAAAGAAACTGTTTTATTCATTTGATCTTGAACCTTTTCTTTTATTTGTTTGAGCGAAAGTGTGCAGTTTTCGTTAATCCAAGTGCAGATCGTTGTCTTTTTATCTTCAAATAGTTACAATCGCCTATCACCACCCTGCTTCTTTGATTTGATTTCGCTAGTTTCTATGTACGTTTTTACTATCTTAATAACAGTCTGGTAGTTAATAGATAGTTTTTTTGAGATTTGCATTTGAGTTTTACCCGAATTAAATTTTGTAATGATTTTTTGTCTACCGTCTGATGATATTTTTCTTCCTTTTGTTATGCGCTCATAATAGT
>SBJP01000790.1:0-10497 GCA_014805705.1 Cucumispora dikerogammari
GAATAATGTCTTTTATTGGAGTGTCTCTTGACCACAGATAGAGAATCATAACTATGGTTTTTAACGGGAGACGTAAACCGAAAAAAATAGAATTTTTTCGGATACTAATTTCCCGTTTAAGACATATCTTCGCCAAACAACGCCATCTAAAACCATCCTCAACATTTTTCTCCCTCAAAACCATCAACTTCCTACACACTTTACAAAACCTTTTTTTCTTTCAAAAAACCCATTTTCACACACAAATTGAAACAAACGACCACAGAAAAACACTCGGTTTCGACTTTCTTTCTCGTCCACATGGGAGGGTGTTTTTTTGGATCAAAAAGGGGGGGGCTTATATCCCAATATAGCCCTTTCAACTTAATGTGTGCGATTAATACAGCTTTAAAAGCTGTTAGAAAAAAAAAACGACAAAAAACGTGTCATATTGTTAGCAATGTTTGCGTGGTGTGGACAGACTAAGCAACTATAAGGAGAAAAAAACATAAGCTTACTAAAATAAACTCTATGATACTTTGGGAGAGTTTTTTACAAGATAACAAAAAAAAAGACGCGAGAATAGACTCGAATAAATTAAAAAAATATTTAAGAATAAAATCTTCTGTAATAACAGATAAATATGATAGTTGTTTGATATCGAAAACATTTTATTTTTTACATAAAACAATTTGACATAGCAAACACTTTTTTGACTTCGAAATCTTAAATATACATATATAAAAAATTGAAAGTAAATCGGATAAAGATGCAACGCTACACACAAAAAAAACAAATATATGCAAAAAACCCAAAAATTTTATTTTAGCTATTAGTTAAAAATAGTTAAAAAAAATTTATGTAAGAAAATCAAGATTTTTTAACAATAAACACGTTTTAATAAACATTTTTTATCTTTAAACAAAAAAATGTTTAACAACTTTTAGCCATGTTTTTAGCTTTTTTAGAATTACATCGGTTGTTTTGACATATAAAAAACATGGTTTTTTGTATAGCAAACTTGCTGGTATATTAAAAGTGGCTCGAAAACACTTTTGTGGTGTAATGTTGTAAATTCCGATAATTTTAATAGACACAAAAAACTTGAAAAAATTTAATAAAAAATAAATATTTTTTATAAAAGTTCGCTATAATGTTAACATATTCCGGATCAACTCCAAAGTTTACTCTCATAAAATAGACTTTGAACTTAATACTAAAAAAGAAATAAATTTTGGACTTGATAACAAAAAAAGATTAAACTTTAGACTTGATGTCAGACGAGAGATAAACTTTGGACTTGATACCAAAAGGTGCGTAATCCTGAAAATTGATATCAAAAGATGAGTAATCTTTGAACTTGATATCAAAAGAGGGGTAGACTTTGGACTTGATATCAAAAGAAGATAATCTTTGGACTTGATACTAAAGAGAAAGAAAACATTGGACTTGATACTAAAAGAATAAAAAACTTTAGACTTGATGTCAAAGAGGAATAAAGTTTGAACTTGATTTCATATTTTATATCATCAATAATACATAAAATTCATTTGTTTCTTAAAAAACATTTTAGTCTTCAAATCATAAAATTTTCGCAAAATAGAAAATTTCAGAAAAAACAAAGATAACGCTTTTTTAAGCATTTATTGAAATAAAACTTCGTATAAAATAAAACAAAGACGATATTGACATATTTTACAAAAAAAATTAGTCGATGTATTTCGTTTGATGTAAAAAACATTAAAAATAAAAACTTTTCATTTTTAGTCTTTTAATACTTTCAGTCACGTATCTATGTATTTTAAAACAAATATGAAATTATATCAAAAAAAATAAAAAAAATAGTGAGAAAAAACTTAAAAAAAATAACTGAAAAAAAAACAGAAAATGTACTAGTTAAAAAAATAATGAAAATACTGAAGAAAAAAAAGAAACTTTTTATTGAAAAAACGAAAAAAAAAACTTAAGAATAAATTATATAGAGACGAATAAACAATAACATAAACATATACAACATATTAAAAAAGTTGTTTTTAATGTTACAAAGTGTTTCAGGAACTATTTTTTAGAGCGAAATTGTTGATAAATTTTTTTTATTAAACAGTATTAAGTAAAAAATATATTACGTCTGTTCCATTTTTTTTATCTATAGATAAAATTAAATAGAAGTTTTATTTAAAAAAATATTTATATATATATATAAAATTGAGAGTATATTGTCTCAGGTTTTATCTATAGTTAAAAAAATACAGCCAGTACGAACCGCATATAAAAATTTATATAGAATAAAATAACCCATGAGCACAAAAAAAATCAAGAACATTCAAATTTTAATTGAAAAGAAACACAACCTTCTACGTAAATGAATTTAAAAATGCAAACAATAACTCTCGTAAGATGAATAATAATTGGAACTTATTCGAGAGAAAGCTAAAATATCATCGGGAATAATCCACGGGCGAAGTACAAACAGCTTCTCTGTAAGTATCGAGCAGAACGAGATCTTGTAAGCAAAACGGTTCGATTTCCCTACAGTGAAAAAACCAGATATATTCAACAACACTTTTCAGCTCCAAAGACACTATCACTTACAAATGTAGAAGAGTTAATTAAAGAAAATGCAGAGATGTTAAATCAATCAGTTTCCGAGTCGTCTAATGATGTTTCAAAATATCAAAAAAAAAACGTTAGAAAAAGAAAAAACCACAAAAAAATAACGCAAAAAAAATATAATGATGCTCCAATTAAGAGCTTTTGACTCTATTATCAAGTCTGATAACAATGAAAATAAACAAAAAAGCATTGACTCAAATAAAATTTGGAAAATAGAGCGGAAATAAAAAATATAAACAAAAAAGATTAAGAAAATTGATTTTATTTATAATATTTTAAAGAAAAACTATAAAAAGTTTAATTATTTTTTTTATTTAAAGTTGTTTCTAATCTTGCTAAATTTTTTCTTTTAAAGAGCATTAAAGTTAATTATAAGGTTATGTATAAACATCGCAATTATAACGAAACTGTGATTTTTACATTTTTCTCTATTTACTATTGAATTAGTCTCTCGGCAGCTTTTCGATCTTAAATTAAATGACCGGCTTTTCACACCATATATTAAAAAAACAATTAAGCAATTTTTCATTTTCTTTTATCTTTATTATCTTTTTATTAATAAATATTTTTTCGTTTCGTTTCGTTTCGTTTTGTTTTGTTTTGTTTTGTTTTGTTTTGTTTCGTTTCGTTTCGTTCCGTTCCGTTCCGTTCCGCTTTGTTTTGTTTTGTTTCGTTTTGTTTCGTTTCGTTCTGATTTGTTTCGTTTGTTTGCTCGTTTATTTATTCATTCATTTATTCGTTTTTTTCGTACGTTCGTACCTTGTTAATGTAAGAATATATTAAATATTTAATTAATTGTTTTTTTAATATCTGGGGCGAGAAGCTGCTCATATAATTTAAGATCAAAAAGCCGCTCAGCTCTTTGAATTTCATTTAAAAGTTCAAATGCGTTTTAAACTATTATTTTCTGTTTTTTTTAAGTGCATGTATTTCAAAACTTAAAAGGTTTTAATTCAAGAGTGCTCTTGGAGCTTTGATATATCTAAAGGATTTGAATGCAGAATCGGTAACTATAAAAAACTCCTGTATATTTTCAACCAGCGATCTATGTATATAGCATTTTTATTTAATTAAAACTCAATTCTATTTTATTAAAACCCGTTTTTATTTAATTAAATTCCATTTTTATTTAAATAAAAATCGTTTCTTTTAAATTGAAAACCCTTTTATTTAATTGAAAATCGTTTCTATTTAATTAAAAAACCATTTTTATTTAATTAAAAATCGTTTCTATTTAAAAAAGATCTGTTGGAGATTAACCGAATCCTTTTATTTTATTAACGTTGTATTGATAAATCAAGAGATATCAACTTAAAGTCAAGCTAGTTTTCATACTTTTATAAATAAAAAATAAATTAATATTATGAATTCAATATCAAATGAAAAAATTGAAAACACAACGAGACGAAAAAGATTAATTCTTTCATTCCGCGAAAAAAAAAAAACATAACACTATACAGCCAAGATTGCGATATAAGATCCACAGTCAATATTACTGGATTGAAATACAAAAGTATCCAGACTGTAATTAAGAAATGCAAAGAGATCGGGGAAATATCAAACAGGTCGAAGGGACGAAGGACAAATGCAAGAATAATGACAACAAAGATTTTTGAATTCATAGAAAATTAAATCAAAAAAAAATGTACTCTTTCATTTAAAACAATACAGAAAAGAAAACTTGCGCGTTTCCAGACATTAATATGTATAGAAAATATAAGAAGATCTTTTTTTTAACATTTCTATTACGTTAAAAAGATTAGGTTGTACTAAAGAGCCTGTAAATTGTTCTCGAAAAGAATTTCGAAAGGACTAAGAAGATTATTTTTTAAATGATGTTGTTTTGGAAAAACAAATATTTGATTTTTATCGACTAGAGCCTTTTTAATATTTTAATGATGCGTAATTACGGCAGAAAAAGAGCCAATGTAAGATCAAGCAAAGTGTAGTATCAACAAACAGAAATCAAAACTATTCTTTATTAGTGCTATAAACAAAAAGCGTGTGTTATATAGTGGGGTTATTGACGGAGAAGCAAAGGAAATGATTTTAAAGAGTTTCTTAGAGATCTTATTATTGTACTTTCAAACCAGGTACTTAAAGAAAATAGCATTTTGTTTTATGTCAATGCTAGCTTCTAAAATGCAATTAAAATAGAGAGTTTTATCGAAGAAAAAGGTTTACAAAAAAAAGTTTAAGCCCGTGCTTTTACATACATGCTCGCCTCAGTCGAGTTTTGTTTCGGTGAAGTAAAAACTATCATAAAAAATCATGTAATAGCAAATAAATATTAGTCTTTCGCATATAGTAGGCTAAGCGTCGGTTTGCCGCACGGCAAACTGGCGACAAATTCGGCAAATAAAAAAATGGCGCCAGTTTGTCGTGCAGCAAACTGGCGGCTAATTCGGCATATTAAAAATGACGTAAAACTCGGCATATTAATAAATGACGGCAAATTCATCCATATTAATAAATGACGACAAATTCAATATATTAATAAATGACGACAAATTCGATATACTAATAAATAGCGCTAAATTCGATATAATAATAAGTAGTTTTAGCTTGTCTTTAAATTAGAAAAAAGATTTAATTAATAAAAAGACATTATGAAAAACTACGAGGAAATAACCAGTACGAAAAAAAACATAAATATAATATGCGATGATTTTATATATAATAAAGATAAAAGAATAGACAGATCAACAAAATGGAATTGTGTGTCCAGAACATGCAGCGACTCGGTTGTGTTGATCATAATGATAAATTTGTTATCATAAAAGTACACAATCATAATAAACTGACCAATAAAATTAATCGTTTAAAATTTAACAATAAGATAATATCCGATTCTCTTTTTCAAATAAAAACCGCAACGGATATAATAACCAGTAATACTGCGGCGTTAAGTAACGCAGATCTGAAATCTATATCAGACTATAAAAGCCTAAACGATAAGATATCAAGAATAAGAAACAAAAAATTTAAAGATTCTAATATGAATTTTGACGATATTCTCGATAAATTTAAAATAAATTTGCGGAAAGAAACGTTTCTGCAGTATGATTCTAGATCAGCTGATAACCAAAAGGTTCTAATTTTTTATTCACAGTACACTATAGATCTACTTACAAAAACCAGATATACACTAATAGACGGAACTTTTTGGTCAGTTCCGACATTGTTCACTCAGCTCTTAACTATTTTCGGGAGTGCATTTGGCAAGTCGATATCGCTTGTATTCGTCTTATTAGCGTCAAAAGAAAAAGAAATTTATATAAACGCTTTTTCTAAGTTGAAAGAACTAACCGGTTGTCACCTCACTAATGTTGTTGTTGATTTCGAGATTGGGTTAAAAAATAGTGTTCAGCTTGTTTTTCCAAAATCTCATATTTTCAGATGCAGCTTTCACTTTGGACAAATGATCTAGCAAAAACTCTAAAGCCTTTCGCTAGTCAAAATTATTTAAATAATTGTAACTTTAACAAATACTAAGAATGTTTTTAATTTTAATCATTGTTTCGTCAATTGAAATAGTGGAAGAATTTAATAGCCTTTCCTTTTGTATTTCTGAAAAGTACAAGATACTAGTAAAGCAGTTCCTAAAAGACTTTCAAAACTCTTTCACAGGGTTGGACAAAAAAGGTCTATTATACGAAATAGGGTTTTGAAGCTGCAACAAAAGAGTTCACAATAATATTCCTAGATCTATCAATTCGTTGGAAGCATGGCACAGAGGCTTTATCTTTAAATGTAGAGTTCTTCATCTTAATTTATGTAAATTTATTAAAATTATTATACAAAAAAAAGAAAAGTTTAGAATAATATCGACGCAGGCGCGTAAAAAGCCCACAAACACGACAAAAGATTTAAAAAAGAAAGATGGAATAAGAACAGTTTGTGATAGTTATTCTTTTTATTACGAAAAAAGAGTTCTACCAGAACTTGGATGTTTTAATGAAATAGTGTTTTTCAGATGAATAAAATATTGTAATTGTTTTTTATAGTATTTTACTTATAAAAACAGATTTAATATATACTTTGAGATAGATCAATTTTCAATACTTAAAACTAGCGCTATTTGTTAATTTTAGCAAAAGAGTGTAATTTCATAAACGATAGAACGAACGCACTTGATTTTTTGTTAAGTCTACCACAGTTTTGATCTACGATTACACCACTTTTACTCTTTTTGGCGACTTGAGTTAGATTTACTAGCAGTAAAACTAGCAGATTTATTCTCTTGTTGCTTTTTAACCACTTTGGGCAGGACAAATAAGCGCCATCTGATAATATGGTGAATTTGGCGTCATTTATTAATATGCCAAGTTTTACGTTATTTATTAATATGCCGAATTTGACGCCAGTTTGTCGTGCAGCAAACTGTCGCTAAGTGATTGAATTGTTTAGAATATTATTAATTGTTGTTTTTAGCTTTTTTTGCAAACTATTGTAATGTTCGTTAATTCTTTTGCTATTATAGTCTAAATGTTTAACACATAAAACATACATTTTATTGTTTTCTGCAACTGTAATTGTTTTTAACTCTCAATTTATCTGATTTTTATAATGTTGAGTAGCTAATCAGTAATAGTTGTTCTAGTTTTTGGTTTTATGTTATAACTGATATTAGTCTTGTATTTATATGCCCGAGTTTTTTTATATATTTAAAACTAGTTTTTATAATTTTAACATTTTTTATTAAAAATATTTAGCTATTTCTATCTTAGATCTGTTGTGCTCTTAAAGTAAAAAATCGAGCAATTAAAAATAGATTCATTACAAAAATTTTTCTAATTTGACCAGTTTGTTTTCTATTTTTTTAGTCTAAAAAAGTCACATAAAAAAAAGCTTTCAAGATTGTAATGCTTAGTTCTTCTTATTGTTATCTATAAATTTGTTAAATACAACATATCAAGTTATCTTATATTTTAGTATTTATTCTTATATATGATAATAAATTTTATTTCTTAATGCATAAACTCTTAAATATTAATGCATAATTTATTTCATATTAATTTATAAATTTCTCTATAAAAATACACAACTGACAATATTTTCTAATAATATTCGCATCATTTGTAATAAATTCTTTAGTTTTGCAAAATTCATTCGTTTATATTAATTTTTAAATTCGTTTATATTAATAAATATTTTTGTTTATATTAGTAATTAGCACTGTAATGTTTTATGAACTGAAAAACTAGTGGGAACAACTTCTTCTATTTTTACAACAGTAATATGTTGTATAGACTGTTATTACTAAAACATAATTCAACTTTTTGCAACTTTGCAACTTTGCAACTTTTCGATACGAGCTTTCAATTTTTTAGTTGAAAATTTTATTCATGTCAACAGTCAAAAAACAAAGCAAACTCAACGAAAGTACGTCTTCAATTTCTCAAGAGAATTTACACATGCTGCAGACAGTTTTTTTCTGTATTTTGTGGCTCAAAAATGTAAATTATAAAAAAAGTGATCGGTTAATAAACACAGATCATCATAAAATTATCAAAAAGCGAAGGAAAGATACAATCTAGCAGGGAAGTATTTACAATCGTCTTTTTTTAACAAAAAGAACATTTTTTGGCAATTTTTATTAATGCAATAGTTTCTACAAAAATCTCATTGTACAAAATAAGAAATGAACAAATCAAGAAAATTTTTAACTATATGAATTATTCCTTTCCATCTGAATTCACACATGGAAACTATATAAACGATCTGAATATAAATCAATTGTAATCAAGTTACAATCAATATTAAAAAAATAAAAAACTCTTCGTAATTATTGATAAAAGTTTTATACAAGAAAAGAAAATAGTGGTGATATTAGATAGTAATATTGAAAAACCAAAAAAAACTTATTGTATTTATTTGGTAGTTGTCGAAAAATGCAACATTTTAACAATATCAAATGCTTTTTTTAATTCAATTTTGAAAATTTATCTGAAAATTGACGATATATCGTTGATAATTTCTGATGCAGCAGCATTTATGAAAAAAGCAGTATTGTTAATCAAAGGGCGAATCCTAAAATGTTTTTTGTAAACTGTAAAGCTTATCACATACACAACTGCGCAATGCAACTCAAAACACATTTTTCTAGTGTCAATAATTTAATTGCTGCAATGAAAGCAATAATTGTAAAAAATAAAACACATCAAGAACTTTTTCAAGTTATTAAAACTATTTTCTATGTTATAGTAAACAGGTAATCAAGTTTGCTTAAAGCTGCGATTTTTTGTTCAAGAAACTTTGTAAAAACTAGCTAAACACTAAGAAATATAGACATAAGCAAAATTTTAGCAAATGATGCAAATGATGCTGTATTCAATAAAAACTTAATATGAATTTATGGATATAGTTAAAAATTATAGCTAGAACCTAAAGATTATTGATCGATCTGAGAGTGGTAAATACACAATAAAAACAATTTTGTAGGAATTACAAAATATAAATCTAAAGAAAGAACTGATCAATTAAAAACAATATATAACTGAAAAATTAGAAAAGACGATACGTTTTCAACTGTAAAATCTTATAATAAATCAATATCTTTTTTTTAATTTGTAAAAAAACAAATAATCAACTAACATCTATTGCAATTGAAAAAGCTTTTTTTATGTTAAAAAACTTATTGTCTGATAATAGACACCTTCTAGTTTCAAATATTAGTTTACTTTTTTTGTGACTACAGCGCAAAGTAAATTTTAATTATTTTATCTTTGTGTACTCTTTTTCATTTTTTTTGCAACTTCTGTAACTTTGCAGCTTTTTTTGCTTTTTTTACAACTTTTATGTTGCTCTTGTTATTGCTCTATAAACACGATCCATATAATAACTTTAAAGTGCAATTCTCTGTCTTGAAAAACAGCTGTCAAGCTTTTAAAGCTTTATAATAACGAAATCGTCGACATTCACTTTCTCAGCCGCAACTTGGCTGTTATATTCTGCTCTATAGCCTTTAATGTATCTAAGATATTAATTTCTAAGTTATTAAATCTTAAAATGCTAGTTTATGTTATCACAATTTAATAAATATAAGCCATAGCCCTTAAATAAAACAAAAAAAGAAACCTTTGTATCTTTGTGCTTACAGGTGTTATACTAAAATACGTTTTTTTTGTAGAGAGTCTACATATCTAATGTTTTCTTCTTTTATAAACTTTTTTATTCGAGACTTTTTTGTTTGATTAAAAGTTAATTTGACGTTTGATTTAAGGTTTATAGAGCTTTCATTGAACACTCTTAATATTAAGGTTCTCTAAGAACGCTTTAATAGCATTAAGTGTAAACTTGCAATTATTATCTGTGTGAAAAATTCAAAAGAAATCTCCAGAGTAAAAAAATCTTCAGTGTCTTTAATACAGTTTAAAAATCTTTTCTTTCTCTCTGAAACATAAGAAAATTTTCGAGATTTATAAATAAAGCTAAATAGATGGCAATTTCTGTTACTAGAATTAGCTTCTACGACAAACTATTGTGTTCACCATTAGGTTCTTTTCAATAAACGACAATATAATCAGCTCCAAAGCAACATTTTTACGTGCTATAGTTTTTTTTGGAGTGAGCGGAAACTCGCGCTAATATTTAAAAAAATTAATATAAGCGGCAACTCGCCCGGATATTAAAAATTTATGTGTTTTTTTTTAATAATTTTTTTTTTATAAACTACTTAAATTAAAAATTATATTACAGAAAAACACTATGGTTTTAATATAGAATTAATAATTGTCACACGCCACAGCCATCCCCCCACGCCATAGACATCCCCCCCTACTATAATTTTATTATAGTATTTTTATTATAACTTTACTAATATTTATTTTTTTGTTCATAGTTTTAGTCTAACATTATAAATTTATGTTTAAATAACGTTGTGTTTTATATTTACTATTACTT
>SBJP01000791.1:0-10486 GCA_014805705.1 Cucumispora dikerogammari
TGTTTAAATTGAAAAAAAACAAATAGCGTTTTCTGTTTTACAATCTTTCTAAAAAGGCATATTGAAGTATTTATGTATTGTTATCGTGAAAATGTGTTTTTTGTTGCTTTGTTTTTATTAAAAAAGTGAGTGTAGATTTAATTTAGCATGACCCAATCTTCTTCCCGGTCTCGGTGTCTTTCCAAGTCCAAAACAGGAAGAAAATTAATATGCATTCTGCTCTCATTTCTATTGTTTTTACTAATATTATCGGTTGTTTGCGGAGTTTTATTTTGGATATATGGCGAATGTGTTCTAAAAAAAATTGAAGAAGCTTTTAATCGAGACGATCCCAATAGTCTTTATAGCTGGTTTCAATCTCTAAAGTTGTTTTTAACGACAATAAGTATTTCTAATATCAGGCATTGTTTTTAATCTATAAAAAATCAAATTGCTTAGTAAATTTATGTTTAAAACTAACAGTTTGTTTTTTTTCAATATTAAGCTTCAGATAATATAAAATGTTAAAGACAATAACTTTAAATCAATAAACTTTTAAAATATAATAGAAGATATTATATAGAAAAAAAAACAATAACAAAGTATACGTCATAATCAAGCTGAAAAAAAAGTTGATGTAAATATAAGTAAAACATTTCCCTTTTACTTTTTTATAATTAGATAAAAAGATATATATGCTTTTTTTTGACAGAAGTCTATATTTTAAAAAAAATTGATTGATTTAAATTGTTTTTAAAAGTTAATTTATAAAAGTGTTTTAGTTTTTTATGTTATATCGTTTTTTTGTTCAGTTTTATGATTGAATAAATTGTTTCAAAAAACTTAGTAGTTTTTAGACTTAAAAAAAGAGTCAATTTACAATTTTTAAAACGCAAAATTCAAGTGATTGAATTAACGACGTTTTTTTTTGATTTAAAAAAGAGTGAATAGTTTATTAATTTTTGTTTAAATAATAAGGACACTGAACAACTCTAATTCCAGCTAGAAAACAACAATGTTTCTAAAAAAAAAGACAACAAAATTTCAAACTTTCTTACATAAATATATGTTTCGCGAAAGATTTGAACTTGTTGTAAGAAAACTCGATGCGCATGGATAAAACAATAGATTACGTCAAAATATTTTCTGAATATCACGAGAATAAACAACTTATCAGCAAATGATAACGTTTTTTGTCAAAAAAAAGAATTTAAAAGCTATCTCAAAATATCGTTTATAAAAAACTGATTCTAAAAGAATATTTTTAAAAACTATCGTGAAAAAAAGCATGTTGTTTTATCGACTTTGAATAATCGAACTTAAAAAACCAACCATGAAATCAAATCCAAAAACGACTAAAAAAAGCTAAATCAAAAAAAAATATCATATAATTAAAGCTGCATAATCAAGTTGCATTATAGAAGTAAAGACTAGATTTATTATTGTAGTTTTAAAGTTCTGTTTTTCAAATAAGTGTTTGTAACGACAGATTTTTTAAATTAAATATTTGGTGTCGGTTTTTTTCAATTGTTTTCTGGCACAATTTTCTAGATTTAAATATAGAGTGCTAGCTGTTTCGGTTTGTTTTTCTTAGATTGTTTTTTTTTACAGTACTTTTTTTATTGTATGTTTCAAAAATCTTTTTATTTAAGATTGTCTTATTTGGGATTGTTTTATTTTGAGATGGTTTTATTTGGTTTTCTTATTGGTTTGTGTTTTTGATGCCGTTTCTCGGTAATATTTTCATCAGGCATTTTTAAATTTCTTTATACTCGCTTTTTTTTATAAATTTTTTCAGAACGATTTATTAATTTTTTTTGCACGTAGATTTTTGTATTTCAAATTTGCGCTAAAGTTTCGCAAACGCTCGACGACTTATGCTAATTGCGACAACCCCAAAAAAACGGTGTTCTTTGCTGATATGAAGCGCAGTTTTTTCTTATGCATATGTGATAGATGTAGTTCAAACGTTAGTTTTGTAAGTTTTTTAGATCTAATATCAAAAAAAAGAAAAAAATTTACGCTCAAAAAAACATATATGTTTTGCTTATCTTGTGAATTTAAAACGCTTTGATTCTAGATTTTATGTACGAAATTTCTAATTGTTACAACTGAATTGAAAAACTCACATATAGGCTCGTCGTTAACTTTTCAATTCTGCGATATAGGACCAAGCACAGCATAATTTAATTAAAGCGTAAACCTTAGCAAAAAAAAAAGAGTTAAAACATATAATAAAAAACTATACGATGCTAGTTAAAAAATATTTTTTAATCAAGAAATTATCTAAAACATCTTCAAGAGAGCATCTAACAACTCAGTTTTCACATAAAACAATAAATATTAAAACAATGCTAATTTCATTCTTTTTTTAAGTTTTATTTACTTATATCTATGTACTCTCCTGGTTGTATATATGTGTTATTTTTGTCTTTTCTCTTTTATATATGAATTTTAAAAAAACATACTCAGATTAAAATTGCGAATGCTGCATTTAAGATTGAACTCTCTGTTACAGCCCTCTAGAGCGCTGGTTAAACTATGAACATCATTAAAAATCTAAAAGTGCTTTTTCAAAAAATAAATTTACTTAAAGTTTTTTTTTGCTCGACAACGAGATTTATTTAAAATTATTTGGAAAGAAGCAAGACCAGAAAACAAAGAATATACTATCGAAATGTTAAACTTTTAATCAAATTCAAAACATGTGCATTTGAAACAAAAATCAAGTTTAGAATCTTTCTAATAATTTTGTTTAACTGACACCTTTTATGTAAGACGATCAAAGGTTTAAGCTTTGCTTTTTTTTGAATATTTTGCCCAAAATGAAACTACAACTAAAAACAAAAGTTTTGAGAACACTTTTCAGTATTGTTTTCAACAACGTTTTCAAAATATATTGAGTTATTTATAAAACTACCTCAAAATGAGAGTTTTAAATTTAGAAAAATCCAACACATAACTTTCTTCTATGTTTGACTGAGAAATATAAAATACAGTAGGAAAAATTAAAAATGTAAATTGTATGTTGTGTTTCTTTGTGTAAATAATCCTGGTACTAGACAGTGCACTTTGTCAAAAAAAATAAAGTACGAAAGAAAATTTGTTTGTTTTCTGTTGAAAACAGAATGAAGGAATTGTTTATTTAATTACAATTTTATTTAAATAAAAAAACTCGCTTGCCCTCAAAGAAAAGAAAGAAGCTTCAACGAGAAATTGTTTTTCTTTGAAAAAAAACCAATTTATTTAGCTTATTATAGTTGAACTTGACTATCAAAGTTTTAAATTTTTTAACAACTGCAATAATATTTACAAACAACTTATCTCTTTCGTTGTAATTATATCTTTATTGAAGTTAAGTTTTGTTTTTCTACTAATTTCACCAATTACCCCTTTTTTTATATCTAATGCATCAGTGGACGAGCTTACTCAACTAACCCCTTAAAGCAAAAACCATTAATCATCACTTTTCAGAGTTTTTCCTATTTACGCATCATAAGGTGATGGAGTCAATTGTTTTTGTTAAGATTATGCTCGTAACTTTTATTAAATAGTTTTGTTTTTCAATTGACATATTTTTTTTTTTATAAGTTTTAGCGGACAGTGAAGTTATTAATTACCTCGTTGCGATTTGTCGCTAAATAAAAAGCCACAGGCCGACTTTCGACTCTGATTTCATGTATGAATTTGCTGTGGGTAATGACTAAACAAAGAACCCATATATAAATTCTCAGATGATACGAGTAAGTTCAAAAATTGATATATCACTATTTTTGATGTATAATTATTTATAATAATTCATATTTAAATCTAACTAAAAGCAGTGGTTGGGTTAAAGAATTCCGCAAAAGTGTTCTTACGCGAGTCTTAAAAAATAGTGTTAAAATTTGAAAAAAAAACGAAAAGAACCACTTCGTCGCTAACAAAGCCTTGCTTTGTGGAAAATGGGAACAAACGTTTAATTTTTTTTATTTTTAATAAAACGTTTCCCGTGATTTTCACAGGTTTTAAAGCCTATCTCGTATTTTTTGTGTTTTAAATTTTTTTTGTTTTTTTTGTCTTGTTTTCGTTAACAAGAATCAATTACAACAGTTTTATTTTTATTTGAACTTTAGTGGTTAACCATCAAATAAAGTTAAATTCATTTTTTTACACTTTAACTGCTAAAAAAAGAAATTTACAATTATACGATGTATACTAAATCTAACTCTTTTAATAAATAATCAGACCTATTAAGTTCTATATTAAGAAAAATCAACATTATACGCACATTTCTGCAATTATGCGAAAAATTAATAGTAAATGATTTTTATGTCTATTTTCAACTATAGCATATATAACACCAAACTCCACAGACCATCGATTTATTCCAGAAGATTATTTTTTTTTTATTACATTTAAAAAATAAAAGACTAGAAAGCATTTCATTTATTACAAAAATTACTTTTTATTTTTCTAGTTTTTTTATCAAACGTCAATAATTGATACACCTAACAGATCTCCTCCAACCCCAAAGACCTTTTTTACTCCCTTTTAGTTTAGAAGGGGGGGTCTGTGGCGTGTAACAATAATTAACAAGATCAAAAAAAACGAATAAAAACAGCGACAAATAAAAAAATACAAAAATATAAAAATATGTTTTTTAAAAAAAAGCAAACAAAAGAAAACAACAAACAAACAAAAAAATTATTGTATTTAAAAAAACCACTAGAAACACAAAAAAACTACATATAAAAAATTCTCTATAAGAGAAAACAGATTTATCTCAACACAAGCACTTGCTTTTGACAAGGTTTTTAATTTTTAACTCTACTTTTACTTTTTTGCAAGTTCACTTTTTCCAAGAATTTTTATATATGTTTTTTATAAAGAGCCTACGCTGGGTTTCAAAATTTCATGTATGAATTTTTTACAGACAGTGTCTGGTTAATTTTTTATATATTAATATTATAAAAACAACGTTGAATTCAAAAATGAATCTTTTCAGAGAATTCAAAAAAACATTTTTGTTTATTTTGAAAAACAACGTTTAATTTTATAAGTTAATCATTGGGGGAAAAAAAGTGGCGTTTTCAAGAGTTAAGCGAAAGATATACAATCAAATGTAACATCTTTTTTAAATAGTTAAAAACTCAAAAACAAAAAAAATAAACAAACTCATTGGTTTTCTATCTATCGAACTTAATCGCTAAAAAAACTTCGGTTTTTTTATAGTGTTTAATTTTTTAATTTATTTGTAATTGAAATTATTCAAAAAAAAATAATTAAAACAATTACTTACACTTAAAACTAAAAGGATTTTAGCTTTCATCTTAATCTTTTTATATTCGATGACTCAGCTGAAAGCCGCTCAGGCAATATTATATTACATCGATAACGATTGTATTGTGAATTTATCAATTAGTGTCACTAAATTTCGATATGTTCTTAATTATCGAAACGTGAACTTCTTATTTTTTGAGTTTTCTCATCAAAACAAAGCAATAAAAAACATTAAAAAAAGTTCAATCAAATAAACATTATTTTGTTTTTTTTATACCCCCTTTTGTATTTTCAATAATGTTTTTCTAAACAGCAAAAACGAGAAGAGATATCGGAAAAGATGGCAAATTATAAAATAACCCTTACAGACTTTTTGATCTAAATAAACATTTTCTATTTTAGATATACAATAAATAATGAAAAAACGTAGATAAAAAGTAAAAACACTGTTTGATTTTTTATCCTTTTACATTTTTGGGCAAGGTTCTTATCTAAAAATTTTTTTTTTAATATACAAAAATATTTAAAATAAAGAATTTTAAAATAAAAAAAGGCAAAAAAAATTAACAAATCAACACTTTTAACCTTTTTACATATCATGTTTGGTATATCGATCATATATAAAAAAAGATCAAAGAGTTCTGACGATATACCAGACGTATATTAAAAAAATAAAAAAATAAAAAAATCATGCTCGTATGACGATCATATATTAAAAAAACACGTTCGGTATACTGTTCATATATTAAAAAAGTAAAAAAGCGATGTTCGATGTATCGCTCATATATTAAAAAACAGAAAAGCTATGTTCGGTATGCCAATCCTAAAGTACGAAAGAGTTAATATAATTCTTTATGTTTTTTAATAAAAAATGTCACATTATCTGATTGTATAACTTTAATGTTGTTTTTCTATGTGTTTCTATAACTGTTGTATATATATATCTATGTTAAAAAATCTATTTATCAGCATATCTTTTTTTAATACTCAATTTACTTCATTCGCATTTTCACTAGTACACGGTATGGTATAGTTCCTATATTTTCGAGCCCAGTTTGGTTCTTGCGCTTTCAATTTATTTTACTTAGATAAGATTGTTTTTTACTTTACTAAATAACAATCAACTTGTGTTATAAGTTTACAAAAATCAATTTTTTCAAGTCGTAGATATTTGACTATTGTGTTTTTCAAATTAGAAAAATATTTTTCTTTTAGAACAAAAACATAGTTTAAAAGTTTGTTCGATAATTTTTTAAATATTTCGAACTAAAATTTTGTTTAAATATTTAGCATACAGCCTAAAAAGATGAATTTATACTATTCATTATATTTTGTATCTCAGTTTTCTTACATTAAAAACACTGTGTTTTAGAATCATTTATTAAATATGTCTCCATGTCGAACATTTTTTTTAAATCTTGCATCAGTCGAGTAAATATGAAATTAAATATACAGAATAAAAAAACTTTTAGCTTCGTGGCATTTTAGGAGAATTTTTAAATTTGCAGATTTAATTATGTTTTTTGTTTTACAAAGTTTTTAATATTTGCATCACGACAAGTATAATATTTTAGTCGTATTTTTGATTTTAAAAAGCATTTTTTTGGTTTTTAGTATAAAACCTTTGAAATATTAAAAACGTTTTTGGCACTTGCCTAGTATATCATCTCTTTTTACTATAATATTAGTTAAGTAAGCTATACAATAAGCTCGTGAATAAGAAAAAAAGCTTATCTAAAATAAAAAATATTATATTGTATTAATTTAACATTCCGTAATTAAACAGTTTAAATATCCATATTATTTTCGCACATCACAAAAACAAATAAAAAATCTACGAACAAAGATTCAATAAAAAAATAATAGCAAAGAAAAACAAATCAAGAAATTTTGCGATTTTCAGCGCAATAAAAACTAAAAATAATATTTTTATTTAAAAGTAATCGAAAACAGATTTTATGCACTCCTTAAGTTTTTTAATGAGAAAAAGAATTAAAAATTAAGTAAAACAGTGTGCACTCTATTATTTTCTTGTCTGTTTATTTCTATCAATAGTTATTCTCATTAAAAGTGCTTATAGGTTTTTTAATTAATACACTCTTTAACAGCTTTCGTTTTTTTAAAATTCATGAAAAATAAAAATCAAAAATTCAGTTAACTATTGATCAGAAAAGATAGATTGTCTGATATTGTCATCATTATTCAGTTTTCAGATACACAAAATATACTTAAACAGTTCTCAAGAAAGTTTAATATTATTATGAGTAGAAGATTTATAAAAAATATTTTTGATAACTAGAAACAGTCAAATTAACTAAGCCCAGCAATATAAGACAAACATCAAATGTAAAAAAGCATCAAACCAGCATCTGAATAAAATATTAAAAAGCTGGTTCGAAACAACAGACTTAGGTGATGATATTTACAATGATAAAATACTTCAGTTCAGATAAAATGAGATATTAATTTTTATTTTAACTTCAGAAAACTATAGTGATAAAAAAATATGTTAGAAAGTTCAAAGCATTAACGGCTGTTTTTAGAAAAATAGACATAGGCTCGGTTTACTTTTTAAAACATGTCGTGGTGATCGTTTTAATCAAAATTAACGAAACACATATCGTCTATTTAATGTGCTTTAAATTAGGTTTTTGCTTTACTAAAGTTGTTATGTGTTTAATTGTGACGAAATACTACTATTTTGTCATTAAAGCTAGGGGCGACAACACAAGCTCCGCGGGCCCTTTATTGCACTGAGATAAATATGGCCAGCATAAGTTCCGTTGTTTTTTTGCGTCGAGTGTTTTGATATAATCTTCAAATATTATTGCGCGTTTATATATAGAGTTTCATAAGTGTAAATGTTTTTGTTTAATATATTTATTTAGTAATACGAATCTCAAGTTGATAATTTTACCAAGTTCGCTTCACCGATTGAGAAATTGACAACACTCGGTTTAGCATCTCTAGACGTTGCGTATCGAAAGTAAGATGAAAATATAAAACAAACTATTGATCACATCGCTATTTTATAGTGATGCAACATAAATAGTTTTGTAAAACTAAAACTTTTTTTGTAACCGGAAAGTTTAAAATAGTTCAGAGAGCTTAAAAAACTTTTATCTAAATTTTTTGTAGTTATCGTAATATTCAAAAAGCATGATTGAATGCTGTGGTGTCAAATAGTTTTTTTTTTGAAGAATTAAATTGAATATTTTAAAAAGAGTAAAAAAAGAACACTCATGTTTTTAGATATTTCACTTAGTCAAAAATTTAGTTTTCTTACTCTAATTCTAAAATATGCTTTTATATCAAAGAACTATCAGGCGAAATTTCAACAACTGGATGCTGGGGTTATAAGAAGACTTAAGTCTCAGCTTTTTTATACCATATGTTTAAAATGTTTCAAAAGACACATCCGACACTAATTAAAATTTTTTTATAAACAGTTTAGTCTTAAATACACAATTGTCTGTTTTTTATAAACATAGAAAGACGCGACCACACAGACACTCAAAAATAAAAGGTTTAAAACGTATTATATACAGTTGTTACGCCTGATTTTTGTTTTTGTCATGGTTGTTTATACCAAATTATGCTGCCGCTTTAATATTATTAATTTTAGTAGAAAAGAATCGAATTATTTCATTAAAGCCAAACGAAACAAAAAAAAACATGCCAACTTTACATTTCAGAATTAGTAAAGAAAAACATAGTGTTTTGTAATGAAACAGAATTCAATAATATACAAAAACATTATATTTAACTGTAGGAAGCTTTCATAATGTTACAACAAACAAGTGATTAAAAACGTTGAATAATGTTAAAGCTTACTTTTTTGTAAGCAGATTCCCCTGAACCAAAATAACGACATAAAAAAGCAGCTTGAAAAATTACAATAAAAATAAAAAACCGAAAACATAATAACTTGCTTGATTATTTTAATAAAGAAAGATGTTTTTATTTGTTTTTTTTTGATTGCTTTTTTTTGATTTCTTGGTCTTTCATTTTTTTTTTCTTTTTTTTAAACTCTATTATTTTCTTTACTTTTATTTCCCAAAATGTGTTAATTACTAGAGAGAACACTTAAAGTTTTTAATAAAAAAATTTGTTAAAAAGGAACAATATAAAAAAACAAAAAAAGATAAAGTGACATTATCATAAAAACAATAGATATTTTCAGATATAATGCATATTATATATTTTTAATAAATATAGTATAACCAAAGTTTTTAATTAGAGAGAATAATAGCGATTATATCGCAAACAACACTCTATAAGTGCAACAAAGATCTACTTTTGTTTTGATTTGTTATCGTAAAATATATATATTAAGGTTTGTTTGGTTTTTAAAGTTGTATATGGATATATTATTGAATAAATTCTAGTAATATCAATTCTCTTATCTTTTTTATCAGGTTATCGTTGTTTGATAAACTCAGGTATTAAGCAACAAACAAAACCTGTTTAGATTTAAGTCTAGCAATTGTTTTTATTTAAAAACAAAAGAAAAAGAGAATTAAAAGATCTATCCGACATAAAATTGTATCAATGAACAATGCTGACGAAAAAAATATAAAGTAACATAAAAATGACGAGACAAATCTATAGTTTATTAGTTGTCGGTTTAAATCTCAGACGATTATGTTAATTATCTATAACATCAAAATCATGTTGATATTGATGCTGTTTTCTCATATTATTACCAGAGTTTTCTGTTATATTAAACAAGAATCTTGGTTTTTGTGTTATTTTATTTTTGTTTCATAAATAAAACGATAATCTTTTTTTTATGTGCGTTTTATGAAAACCTAGAAAATATTTCAAAAAAACAACTTCACATGTTTTTATATATGCTTTTGTTTTTATACATGTTTTGCATTTAGTATAAAAGTTATTTGTTTCTGTATTAGGAAAAATCGATATTTCTGAGTTTAATGTAAATATATTAAAAAATAGACATATTGAAGTGCCGGGGCTTCGTGAGTATGGTTTATATATATTACTAACTAAAGGATAAAAATAGCAATTATAACATAAAATACAAAGAATTTTATAAATAAACGTTTCAATTCAATAAATAAACGTCTTGATTTAATAAATAAACGATAGAGTATTATAGGCGGTGATGTTGGCGAAATTAAAAGTCATATTAGAGATCACAATCTTATATGCGTCACCCAATCGTCGATAACAACAACTGTATCAACAGATTCAAATTGTATTGCAACTGCGCAAAGAAAAA
>SBJP01000792.1:0-10484 GCA_014805705.1 Cucumispora dikerogammari
CATTCAAAATATTTACACTATTATAATAATAAACTATTTTTCAAATATCTTTTTGTCGGTACACCATAAACCCAGTACACCATAAACCCACGACATAAATTATTGAACAATAGTAAAATATTTAAAAATATGATTCTACCCAATTACTCTAAATCTTTGAAAAAAAATTACAGGAATACAATATATAATCGTTTTCAAAAAGGTTTTGAAAGTTTTAAAACACTTTTAATCAAAACAATAAGATTCAAATAATAAATATAAAAAAATGTCGAATTTAAAAATGAAAATAGTGTATGTTCATTTTTTCAGTTTTACGACAGGGGCTCAGATTATTTAAATAACATTGTATAAGCAAAGTTTAAAGATGGAATTTTATATAAGGAAAACGACTCGGCCAAAAAGAAGATTTTATTTTAGAACTCCAACATGCTATCAATTGTGTAAACAAACATTAAAATTTTTTTTCCTTTATGTCTAAGAAACTTTAATTTTATTAGATAGAATAAAAGTGGTCTCGTTAAAAAAAAAGAAAGAAAAATAATATAACTAATTAGTTATTTAAAAATCATTTCTATTTTCGTTCTTTTTTTTTGGCAAAAATGTTTTTTTAGAGTGCTTTTTTCTTTCGTTAAAAAAACTTTGACTGTATTATACAAAAAACAACGTCTACAACTCAAAGTTGATGAATAAAAAGCGCTTTGTAATTTAACTAGTAATCGTTAATTATGTATATGTTTGTTTTTTAATCTTAGATAAGAGACGGCTGGATATAATAACAGTTTTCAGATTACATAAATACTTTTAAGAGGGTTAACAGCAACTGTGTCTATTTATAAAAATGAAATCTTTAGTCTGAAAAAGACACAATCTTATATTATACAAAGCTTTGAATATTTGTTCATAATCGTTTATAAAAATAGTAAAATTACTTTTTTATACAATATATAATGCATTTATATGTTTTTTTTTAAAAACAAAATGTTTGCTTTTGAATCGTACATCAGATTAATGTTGAAAACGTGTTGTTAAGCTTGTCAGTTTTTTTTGATTGTTTTGTCATTTATAATTTTTGCAAATTTTACACTGCTTGCAAAATTTTTTTTATTGTATAATTCATTTTTTCAAAAAAATAAAATTCATCTTTTTTTCTTAATATCTTTAAGAGTTAATACTAAAAGTAATTGTTTGCAAATTTTATAAAAGACTTGTCGCTGAAAAAAAAAGCAGTGATCGTGCAGAGAATTACTTAATAAAAAGATTATAGAGTGTTTTATAACATAAACTCTTTATGACGAGACATCCAATGCGGTCGTTCAAAGCATAATAGAAAGCAGAATGTGAATATATGTATCATCAAAAATTATCTAAAAAAAAACATGTTTCACATATATATGTTCTTGTAACTGACACAAAAAACAAATTTACTAAATGTGTTCTTCTAATTCAACTAAAAAAAGCTGAATACTAATCAATGTCGCCGAAACACTGATGATCAAACGGATAATCTCGATCGCTATCACAAGTGCATATCTATTATTTTTTTAAAATCACATTCATTTATCTAATCAAAAGTTTCTGATGGTTCTATCAAAGAGGTTTAAATTCTAATAAAACTTTTTTAACGTTATTAAAGCTTCCCTTGCAAAGAAAAAAGTACAAAAAAATAGATTATTAAAGTGATAACTACTATTTGAATAAAAAAAAAGCATTCGCGTCTTAATACCAAAAATATTAAAATTTGATACAAAAATAACAGAGATTAAAGTTTGTTTTCAAAAAAATAAAGAGATTTTGATAATATAAATACTAAACAAAATATTCAATTAATAATTTTCTAATTACACAGATACATAGTGCTCATTCTTGAACAAAAAAATAAAAAAGTATTCAGATAATTATATTCTGTGCAACTCTTTTTTTTACAAATATGTGTTCCAAAACTAAGTTTTAATGTTTAAAGGTTAATTGAAATTAAAAAAGCTGTATGTTGTAAATTATTTCTCTTTATGTTCCTTTTTTCAAAAATGAACCCAGTTTGTGTTTAAAAGCTTTTTCCCGAGATTTTATAATCTCAGACAGCCGCAGTGGACCAATATAAACCTTTGTTTTTGTTTCTATAACACAACTATCACATAAAGTTCTTCTTTTTACATTCATATTCAAACTGATTTCAGACATAGAAATGTTTTTAAAATACTCATACAAAATATTAAGATCTTCTTGAATAGTATTTGCATTATACAATAAATCATACAACAGACGATTTTTATTTTTTTCAATATATATTTCAAAAGCAGGCCACACTGTCTTAACTGGATGAGGAGTTTTAGCTTCATCATCTGACAGATGTCGATGTTCTTTTTTAAACTTATTGTATTTTTCACTGTAAAATTTAAAAAGTTTTTCATTACAAGATATATCAATGTCCATAAGTATATCATCATTTTCTTGCCAAAGATGGTTTTTCTTTAAGCTTCTTTTTATAAACAGAAATTCAAATATCTCAGAAAACACAGTTTCGATCCATTCGGTTCCCTCTAGTGATGCAAAAGCGAATATTATATTTGAACTGTGTTTAAATTCTATATGAATCGACTTCTCATGTATATCAGTAGATATAACACTCAGTTTGGGTTTAAATAATACAGCGGCATCGCTTTCTGAGTTATTAAACAAGAAAACGTTTTTAAAAACAGTATGTTTATTTGTTGATTTCTCTTCATGTTGTTTTTTGAATTGTTTAATTCTATTACATACTATACAACTATATCGTATTTCGTTATCGATAGAGCTTTTTTTTATTAGGCGGACATTAAAAGCTATACGCGATTTTTCAATTATTTCTTCTAAACCTGCCTGTTCTACGTTGATGCTTATTTTAGAAATTCTAGACAATAATTTATTTTTTATACTTGAAATATCAATGTTATCTATATTAATACTTTTTATATTACTGGCACTATAGATGATTTTTTTCATTTCTGATGCTTTAGTAGCTTTAATTAAATCAGGTATGTGTTTTTTTGAAAAGTTTTTATTTGCCAGTTTCTTGTTGACATGTAAAAACAGAGTTTGTAGTTTTGAAGGAAATCTAATAAAACTTTCGTGTTTTTTTATTTTTTTGGATTTACTATTAGAACATTTCATCTTTTCTTTAACGTGACAAAGTTTGTCAAAAAATTTCGGTTCATCCCTATTGAAATCATGATCCATAAAAATATACATATTCATTAAGTCTTCGAGAGTGGTGGGATGAAAGCGGGAAGATATTTTAAGTTTAATACCCACTTGAGCAGAGAGATTTAAAAATTCTGAAAATTTTGATTTTAAAAAGCCAAATTCCAATATATCAGACATAAAAACTACTCCCCAGTTTAAATCCTTGTAGAGAAATATTTTTTTTTTGTTATAGAGTTCAATTTTTATCTCTATTTTATGACTTAATAATCTTTTAGTTTCGAGTTCGGAAACATTTGTTTCTTTATCTTGATTTTTTAGTCGAAGAGGAACACTGTTGACCGGTTTGTTTTTTATTCCATTTCGATATTCATTATTATATCCCTCTCCAAAAATATCGTTTCTCATACACGTTTGCTCTTCTAATGATGATACTTGATCGCAAGGCTCGTTTATCCTTATACCAGCAACATATGAAACCTTGGGTATATCTGGACTGTCTCTAGCATATAGCCGTGTGGGTTTTTTAATCGATTTAAATGTTTTTTTGGCCGCATTCATATATTTTTTATCAGAGATAACTAAATTCTGTTGTGAGCTTTCCAGAGATACATTTTCGACTTCGGGTTCTTCGACTCTGTATTTATTATGAGAACTTCCATGTAATCTGTTAAACCAGATAGCAAATAAGACCAACATGTAAGTCTTTTTTTATCTAATTATTTTTTTTTCATAACAACAAACAAATTTCTCGGCTGTTTTTGTATAATACGCAGTTTAACTGGTAAATCATCTATTGTTAGTCTTCAGTCTAACTAAAAATGTTTTTTATTGAATTAAAATATATTTGCATCTAATTAATCTCGGTTTGTTTTATTGATAATTTTTTTCATTTATTAAAACCCCTTTTCATTTAATTCAAAATAAACAAATAAAAAAACAAAATCAGCTTCAAAGATTTACAGTAGCTTAATCCTTTATAAAAGCAGACTCTCTTACAAACAAATTGCGAGCATCTATCGAAAAATATAAAAAGAGTTTAACAAATAAAAAAATTTTTAATGAAACAAAAAATTTTTCTCAATTAAAAACAGTTTTATATTTACAAAGACATCTCTTCATTATTACAACGAAAATCATTTTTATAAATTTCGAGTTACATTTATATAGTCTCAGCATTGAATTTATATAGTCTCTATTTAACATAGCTTTGTAACACACTCTTTTTTATATGTAAATCTCTTGTAACTTATAAATTCATTACATGAATATATAAAAACAATAAAATATTACATGAATACATCATGATATTTTTGGAATAGCGAATCATATAGGCGCATTACTTTCCGAGCACACCGGTAAAAAAAAAGAAGAAGAACTAACCAATTTTGCTTTACTAACAAATATATAACAAAAATTAAAGAAATTAGCTATAAATAATATGTTTTCTTGTAGAATAAGAAAATACTGCCTTAAAACAAGCCTACACTGTTTTTTTTTTTCTTTTTTTGATACCAAGAAAAAATAATGTTTTCTCCGGTTAATTTCTGACATATAAAAAAGGGCTAGCCATATTAATACTCTGTTATTTTTCCCCACACAACAGACCATAGAGTTTTTCTATCATTGAAGCCGATTGTTCTATCAATAGTGCCAATGTGATAAAATTTGCTTCTATGTGTGTGGTTTACTCATCAAAGTTGCCTCAAATAAGAATTTATAAATATATATAACTGCACTATTAATAGTGTCAATCTTTGTATCAATGGTGCTAAAAAAATAAAAAATAGTTGTGAATTATTTACAAAAACAATAATAACAAAAATAGACAAACTTTCTCAACGTAAACTGCTTAGCGGCAACTCGCCCATATATTAAAAAAATTAATATAAGCGCCAACACGCTTGGAATAATAAAACTTTTAAATAAAGATGTATTCAAAATTGGGAGCTATTAACATAAAGAAATACATTCGCCTGCTCGCGGAACCTTTTTTAATATGATAAAACGACGAAAGAACGAAAGAACGAAAGAACGAAAGAACGACACGAACGATACGAAACAAAACGAACGGGCGAGTTAAAATACGAAAGAAATAAACAGACGAACGAACGGGAGAGACGAATCGAATAAAACAAACAAACGAAACGAAAAAACGAACAGTCGAACGAAACGAATGAACAAAACAAAACAGTCTAGCGTTTTTTTTTTTTGCTTTTTCTTATTCCATTTGTTTTTTAAACGCGTATTTTTTACAAATTATTTGTTCTATATTAAACTTGTTGTGTTTTTCTTTAATATAATACTCAACTTAAGAAATTGCTAAAAGAATATATAAATTTTTTATTATCCCGGCCGAGTTGTCGCTTATATTAATTTTTTTATTATTCGACGAGCGAGTTGCCGCTCACCCCTTAAAAAATAAAAAATAGTTTTGAATTATTTACAAAAACAATAATGACAAAAATAGTCAAACCTTCTCGACGTAAACAATAAAAAGTTTATTTTTCATTAATTGAAGAAAAAAACTACGACAGTAATAACTAAAAAATTTAATAACAAACAATAGACAGTAAACGCAATAAAAAAGCTACTCAAAAGAGTTAAAAGAACAAAATCAAATAAAGAAAGTGATGGTGTGGACGTTATTTTCTGAAAATAAAAAAAAATATCATAAATTTAATGATAAAAAATCAACAAATACATTAAAATCTATCGTTTTAAAAAACAAAAAATATTTCAAATTACAGTTGATGGTAATATCATGGACAAGTGTTTTATAGTTTTAAACAATTGGTTTATCTTGACGAACGTAGAAATTGTAAAAATACAAACAAAACACACTTTAAATACGCCAAAGATTTTATGAATTAAACAACGACAAACCGAAGACAAGAATTTAATTTCCGTTGATTAAGTTGAATACAGTATATATGCAATTGCAAAAAAAAGTAAAGCTTATAGGCCGTGCGATTACTATAATTACATAAGCGATAAGCAGCAGAACCAATTAAGCATGAAGATGCTATTAAATATGATATGTTTAATTTTAAAGTAAATATTCGATCTCTACACAGAGAATATTTTTTGCGAAAAAACATTAATATAAAAATCGTTTGTTCAAGAGATATTCAAGATCCGCATTTCATACATGATAATGCCAAAATACACCATTATCGAAGACTGACAGAATTATGTAAAACTGAAAACATAAAGTTAATTTTTTTATCTCTATAAACATATATGCTAATATTATTAAAACCACTTTTTAAATAAAAAAGTTTTGTCTTACACCCAAACGCAACAAGCCTAGAAAAATTATTGAGTTTTTTAAAAGCGGGATTTTTACAAACATCCTAAGTGAATGTGTTAGTTTTTATAAAAAAATATTTAGTTGAATCATCAAAGTTTTCGCTGAGATTCTTTTACAATAGATTTATTTTTCTGGTTTTTTTTGGCACTGTTGATAGAAAAACTCTATAAATTAAAAAAATATCTTATTTATGAAAACATACAAAAATGAAAAAATTCTCTATTATAATAAAATTAAGTAAAAAAAAAAAGTAAAATCTCAAAAAAAGAGTCTATTCGAAAATATATATAAATGTTTTTTTGTATAGAGTCTGTGTTTAAAAAATAATACACTTGTGTTAATTTTTCATTTTTCTTGTATGTGTATAAAAAACGTTTCTATATATGTTAGAAGCGTGAAAATAGCTTTTATTTATCGTTTTAAGTCATAAAATCAAACTCGAACCAAGTTGACTAGTTTAAGAATTTTTTTACAAATGAACAATTATTATTTTTATTTATTTATTTTTGTTTTTTTCATTCTTTATCAGAATTTGTGTTAATTTTTTTATAGAACTTTAATATAAACTGTTTAAAAACAAAAATTGGTTATATTAAAATTAGAAGCGTGTTAATTTTTTTTCAATTTTCATGTATATAAAAAATGAGACCTTTTTGTTGAAGCGAAAAAACATTATTAAACTTTTTAAATTTTTAAAACAAAATAAAAACAACTTTAGTTTCTTTTGTTTTTTTGTGTTATGTTTCTCACAGAAAAAAAGCTATTTTGTGTTAATTTTTGCACCTCTGACTGTATATGCAAAAAAAACATTTATTTATATATAAAACATAGTTTTTTTTCGCGTGCTGAAACTCTTTATTTTGTCTAAAATGTAAGCGATCAAGTTTAAAAAGTTACGCCGTTAAAAAATTATATAATTTGATTTAAGTTAAGGTTTTTAAAAAAAAATTTTTTATATATAACTTTATTATATATGTAAATTTATTTATACAGAATTTTTTAATATATACACTATGTCAACAAAAAAATTGACTTTAATAAACTGATGGTTTCTCTCAGTAAAAAAAAACATATTAGAAAAAACATAAAGATTATTTAGGCACATTAACAGAAGCTATACAAACAGTAGAAGCTTTTGAATTTTTTGCGTAGTTTTTTAATAGTACACTGTCAAAAAAATTTTCTGTTTTAAAAAAGGAACAATAGACAAAATAGCACTTTTTTCTTCTTTATATACAAAATAGCACTTTTTTCGGTTTAGACAAAATAACACTTTTTCAAAAAATAAATATAAAAAAACAAGAAAATTTTAATATTATTACATATATGAGAAAAAAAGCATCATATCATTTTAATATAGGAATGTGAAAATTAATTTAAAAAAAACAAAAAAAACGATAATATTGTTTTAAAGATAGAAATGTTTTGTTTCTGTAAGAAAAAAATTGTTTTTTGTTCTTATCTAATAAACGTTGTTTGTTATGAAATAAACAACCAGATTGACTGTTTCATTACAAATGAACATAAAATAATAGTTTTTCTTGGCAATTGCGAAATTTAAACTGTTTTAAAAAGAACGCAAAGTAATATATAAACAAAAAGAAAATCAAATTAGTCAATAGTACAACCCGGAACAATTAATATAATCTCAAACGGTGTCCAGGACTTTAAAAAAGTTATTAAGAAAAATTGAATCAGAAAGCAAAAGAAATAAAAATTGTTAATTACGCGAAAGATTGCACCCATAAAAGAAGAAGATTACGAACAAGCAAAGTTGTTTAGAAAATCTTGTTTAAAATCAGAATTTTCAGTCGGAGCAGCTTCGCGAGTATTAAAGATTTTCTTGATGTCTTTTCGCAGTCAGCAGCAATAAAAAAAATATCTCTTAAAATAAAAAAAAGAACTGAAAACGAATTGAAATGTGATTGACGCTCAACAATGTTCTTTTTATGTGGCTGCGTGTATGAAACCTGCTTTAAACCGCTGTGTTATTACAAAATGACCCCGTCTCACCCAGAAAACTGTGCTTTAAAAACCGCATGTAACACAGCAATTATAAAAAAAACTATTTTGGACAAACAAACGACAATAAACACACTTTCCGCTTTAATAAAAAAAATAAAAAGTAAAACAGAGAATGATTTAAAATATTCGACTGCGTATAAAGCTCTTTTGTGAAAGAAACCTGAATTATAAGACGTTTTAAAAGAATCACAGCAGTGTATCAGTTCACTTATGAAAACTTTCAACGCCGAAAACGTTTTTTGGGATATTACAGTCGAAAAATATGGTTCAAACGCTTTTTTATGACATAAAAAACTACGAAAAATTTTTTCGACTATAATAGAAAAATCATCGCAGTCGATGTCATGTTTCTTTCAGAGCCTAATAAAGGTATCTTACATATAGCCCTAACTCAAGACAGAAAAAAAGATTGCTGGCTTTCGTCATTGTAGAATCTGAAAATGGAACGAGTTGGAGGTATTTTTTAAAAAACATAAAGAACCACTTCAATATAAACAACATAAGTTCGATTATTATGTCGAATAGAGATATTATACTGGTTTCTGCTGTGACGAATATTATACCAAATGTAATTAAGTGCAATTAGTGCGACACAAAGCAAAGAATTTAAAATTGCGATTCATAAGTTCTATAATAAATAAGTTCTGGTCTCTAGTGTACGAGAACGACGAAGTAGTTTTTGACAGAAAATTTGATGAACTGAGAGTAGAAAACATTGGTTTATACGACCAATTAAACACAATAGGTATTGAATCTTGGGCGAATTCAAAGTGCCCCCAGCCCAAATATGATAAAAATACATCAAATGCAACAGTGTCTATGAATTCAGCATTTAAAAAGTTTATAACTCTAGATATCACAAATCTAATAATTAGTCTTAATATTTATAACATAGAAAAGTTTAATCACAGAAGAACGCCAAGTATTACGACTATAATTCCAAAATAATAGCCCAAGGCAACGAATACAACAGCTCAAAGTGATGGCTGTGCAATATAAATCAGTCAAACCACTTCATTTATCTTGTAGACAGAAAAATCATAGTCATTATAGATTTAAAGATCGGTTCTCGTAAACAAACATAGGAGTTTGGTTATCTCTGTAAGCATTTGTCGGGCGTTATCGTTCATTTAAGTGAAGATCCTGTTGGTTTATACGGAGTTGTTTTACATCTATTTTCTATTTTAAAACATATCAAAAACTCATATATTCGCTCACTAATATAGTTTATGGGCAGAGACACAATGTAGGCATCAATAATAAGTCGGACAACGTGAGACCAAGAATATAAAAGGAAAACCAAATACTAAAAATTAAACATTTTTTTTCGAGAAATTGTAAAATCTTATCTGCAAAAAAGATTAAGCAAAACATTTTATTACTATCCTTTAAAATAACAACATTTCTTATCCTTAAATATATTTAACTTGAAACGGGTTAAAAATAAAACTATTCTCATTTTACACAAAAAAAAACGAAAACTATATAAAAACAGAAAACAGTTTTTTTCTTACGGAAATAAAATATTTCCATGTTTAAAACAATATTATCGTTTTTTTTTGTTTTTTTTAAAACAATTTACACATTCTTATATTAAAATGATATGAAGCTTTTTTTTCATATATGTAATAATGAGGGCAACCAAAATGCCTTTAAATGCCATAGATGCCATAAATGCTTTTTTTATAATTTAAATGCCATAAATCCCCTTTACCAGCTTAAAACCCATACATGCTTTTTTTTTCAATAAAATATCATAAAACCCTCTTTTCTCCAATAAAATAATAATCTTTTTAATTAAAATAGTACGTTTTCGAACTTTTAATTATAGTAGCATAAAAACATACAGATAGTTTTGTTTTCAAAGTGTGTTTTGTGTAAGTATTCATAAATAAATAAAAATTGTTATAAAAACTGTGTTTTTCTAATGTTTTTTTACGAACGAAGTTTCAAACCAATAACTGATCCT
>SBJP01000793.1:0-10484 GCA_014805705.1 Cucumispora dikerogammari
TACAATAAATGTGTCAGAATTAAGTATTCTACAAACACTAAAAAAAAATATCTAGTTATTTAAAACAAAAAAAGAAAATAAAACAAAACAAAAGCTCGGGTTCTAGTAAGTTTCTTAAACAATCGCAAAATTCAATGTTAAATATAAAGGAAAATCGCGTTTTTATAAAACATCAGTATTTGCTAAAAACTGTTCTACTTTTTTGAAAGTCTTAGAGATTTGAAAAAAAACAGTTATACTGAAACTGTAATTTTTAATTTTTGTAAAGTGATTGTGAGCGTCTTAAAAATACTTGATATACAGTAAAAAACGGATATAACGTCGCTAATTTTTTTGTTGTTAAGAAACAGTGAATATATCTGTTTTTATAAAATTAATAGACCAAAAAAAACAAACATATTCATATTGTCGCGTGAGAGAATTAATAGCCGTTTTCTTGTTTTTTTATTTTTTTATTTAAAGATTTAAATATAAAGATAAAGACATTTAAAATACAAATGATTTTTGCTTTAAATCATATGTAGACGTTTCTCGACAGAGAGTTATTACTTTATTTTTCCAAGCAATAATTCTGTTCAATATTTTTAAATAGATAAACTTATGTCAACATGTTTTAAGTTAAGGTACAAATTTTTTAAAAAACAAAATTAATTAAACAAAATGAAAATATACAAAATAAATATAAACTTTTTAAAACCTGACAATATAAAAACTAAAAATTGATTTTCAATTTTTGTAATTTACATGTTTTGAATCTAAACATTTTGAAAAAGATGAAACTAACAATTTATTATTTGTTATGTCCTTTATTTTTTTTAAAAACTTTTTACGTTTTTTTATTAAATATTTATTAAAAAATGATATAAATTAAAGAAAAATATGGTTTTTTTGTAAAAAGAATTTTCAAACTAAACATATAAAATAATCTTATGTTTAATAACATTTAAACAAAAAAAAAATACAGTTCGACCAAAAAATGAAGAAAACCAAACGTCGGGAAAACTTTCGATTTGAAGCAAATAGTTAGAAATTTCTATTAAAAAATAAATTGAGTTAATAAGAACAAAAACTCGAATCGGGAAATTACATAAAAAACTGCAATTATAATATACGTAACTAAGAAACTATCTGCTTAACCAAAAACAAATTTGTAGACAAATAAAAAAAAAGAAAGTCAGAGCTACGTGTGAGTAATTTGTAAATTTAAAAAGAGATTTGTTTATAGTTAAAGCTTAAATAAACGAAATTCAAAAAAAAGTGTTTAGATAATTCACAAGAAAATTCGTCTAAACTTAAAGAGCGATATTTGTCAGTTTCTGTGTGTTAAGAAAAAGAGACATACTCTTAATTAAATCTTTTTAAAAACAGTGGCTTTAAACGTAGCAGCTAAAGTTCCAATGCTAGCTTTTAAAGTCTCAAAAAGAAGCTGTTTACATTTACAAAAATTAGAATTAAGTTCAAAGCATCAAAAGGGGGGTCAAAATCGGCCGATACGAAATCTGCCTTTGTTTTCTTAAAAAATTGAGAAAGTCTTGATTCTAAATATGTAAGCAAAAAAATTTTTTAATTTCAATAAAAAAAGATTCTATACTAGATCGCTATCAACTATGAGTTTCGTTAGTAGCGATGATAATTGTAAAAGTTTTATGTTTTTTCTAAGTAGATGAATCTTGCTCTTCTGTTGTATCATAGAACGGAGGAATTATAGTTTCTCTTCTAATAGAAAAACCAAAATCAATAAAGTATCAGAAGATGTTAAACTAGGTTGAATTGAAGTAGAATATAATCTTTCTTGAAATGTTTAGATGACGCGATAAATATTTATCAGCTAGTTAGAAAAGGTTGATTCTCGTATGCCGAAAGAAAAAAGAATGTAGCTTAAATATAGATAATGCTACATGTCATTTAGTTAATGTATCTTTTAGCAACATATATATCGTAATTTTGCTAAAAAACACGACAACTCTTATTCGGCCACTGTGCCCAGAGTTTATTGTAGTTTTTTAAAGACCAATATGTGAGGGTTATGCAAGAATATTTAGTTTATAATGCGACTTGTGTTAGACATATGGAAAAAATAATGTAAAACACTTCGTTATTTGATGCAAACTGCCTCTCTAAATCGAAAAGCTAAGATGTCACTACTAATACGTTTGTTAACTGTTTTAATAAATATTTGTAGTTTGAGTCAGAACAATACATGAAGAAGATGTGTGAGTGAGTATATAGCTGAAATTAAAAAAGCCCGCAAAAACGATTTTAATAGAAGAAATATTGAGTGTTGTATTTTCTGCTTTGAAAGATTCAAAAGACAAATCAACACATCGAAAGAAAGATTATATACAATAGACGATAAAAATCCTAGTACGGTTAATTAAAAAAGTATATTCAGTAGCATTCTTAAATTACTGAAAAGACATTGTTTAAAATATATTTAACAAAGTTTTGTAAACTTAAAGTAGAAGTTGTACAAACATTGAAAAGAAAGTATAAAAAAGAGTGCACAACTTTTGTTTTTTAATTAAAACGCAAGCTTTTTAGTGTTTGTTGTTTAAAAAAAACTGTGTTTTTGGGCAAACTTTTGTATCATTTGAAAGTCGGACTGTATCAAACTATATTAGTTATCTCTCTTTTAAAAAAGTTTCCATAATAACTAAACGTATATCAACTTATTACGATACGTCAGCTTCAATTTAATAATATAATAAAATATTTTAACAAAATTTCATATATTTTAAAACTCTTTCTACGTAGTGAAAAAATATCACAACATAATTTAAACTCCATTTTTTATAATTTTGTTAGCTTTCCCTATAATTTAACAGGCACTTAATTTAATCAAAAAATACTCTGGTCAATTAAACAACATATTTATAAAAGAAAACTGTTAAAATATATAGAAAAAGGTTATATGTTTATAAAAAGAAATATTAATTATAATGTATAAAACAAAAAAAGCTCTCTATTTTGTGAAAGTCATTTTATTTGTTCCCTTTGTTTGAATATAATACGAGTATTTCTATACTCTATCAACTATATTACATCAAATCTTTATTATTACACGTTTTTTAAATAAAGCTTTCCTGTCTTCATTATAACAATTTTTATTTAATCTCAGTATAAATAATCGACCTGAATCCAAAAGTACGCAGAGAATATATATGTATAACTCTAGATCAGAAAACAAAATCAATAAGTTAGATAGTTAGTGTGATTTTAAAAAAACTTATTTATTGAGATGAACTAGTAAATAGAAAACAGAAAGAGGCCTCATGTACAAAAAGTATGTCTACTGTTGGTTTATATGAATATACTATAAGAAAAATATAAAAACAAAACGCTTTTTGATTAAATGTAAAAAATAAATATAGAAAGTGGCTAAATATAAAAATGAAAAGTCTATAAATATAAAAATTGAAAGTCTTTTTTTATTATTTCGTTTAAATAAATTAAAAAAACTTATACACACTCGAACTGTAATCTTAAAAAACGATTTTTTAATACAAAACAGTCAAGAAAAAAATATTTAAATAAAAAAAAGTTAAAATTTTTTTTTAATAATCGAATAATAATAAAATTCATTTTTTACTTTTCGATGTTGCGTCATTAGCCACAAAAACGCCGTCTAGCCATTTTTGTTTAGTTTTGAGATGGTTTATCTTTTTGTCTTTTTGTCTTTTTGTCTATTCATTCGTTTGTTTGTTTTAATTGTTTTCGTTTTGATAAACAATAATAATACGTGTGTTTGTTCTAATTTAAAAAACTTATATTTTTCCGTATAAACCTTAAGTTTTTACTTAAATATTTTTGCTGTTTAAGAAAAGAGATAACTTGCCTTAATAAAGATTACAATATGGTGAACTGTATAAGTACAATGCAATTTGACATTTTTTCTATTCTTTTTATTTGGACTTTATTCTTCTATATTTGTAATATTTAAACAGCCCTTTTTTATAATTAGACTGTTTCTTTTTTTTAGATTTAGACAGTTTTTTATACTCAGACAGTTTCTTTTTTATACTTAGACAGTTTCTTTTTTTATACTTAGACAGTGTCTTTTTTTATATTAGAGACTTTTTATTCTTATTTTTTAATTTTGATACTTTTCATTTTTATATTATTTAGACAAAAAAAAAATTTAAAAATGACGTCATATTATATTATCAAACATAAGTTCTGTTGTTTATTATACGATACTCATTCTATATCGTTATGTTATTAAATACATTTCTAAATGCAATTTTATTTATATCAATGTTATTGAAGTAAACCAAGGTCGAACTAAGCAAACGGGTGGTTCATTTAAATATTGCGCACTTGTATATTTTATCACTTCTGCTTAGTTAAGTATAAATAAAATTCTAATTAATTACAGAAAAATCGCAATTCTATAGAAATTGTTTTCAACACGCTTTGTAAACAAAAAACTTTAATTCGCTTTAAAAAAAAGAACTTAACTTATATATTTATATACATTATATATTTTAATAAGAAAAATACTATTATAAAACATTTAATCAAAAACACTATAGTAAAAACAAAAGCATTATATATTTAAATTATCGTTTTATATTTTAAAATCGAACGAAATACTAGAATTTGTGTGATTTTTACAATTATATATCAACTACCATTGGATTTAATAAAAAAATATTTAAAAGAGCAACTGTGCCTCCCCATACGAAGGGTTTGTTCTTATCAGCGCATGTGTTGTTAAATAAAAGGGTAGACTGTATCACTCGCGAATTAAAAAAACAACCGAGTTTTATTTAGATTTGCTTTAAGTATTTTTGCTTAATTAGTTTATAAAAGTAATTTTCTTATTGAAAATTTAACGTGAGGCAGGTTTTTATATATAAATCCTTTTTTTTTAAACAGAGACAAGCTTCTTTGTTTCTAGCGTGAGTTAAGACTCAACGATTATTTAGTTTCGTCGTTCATTTTCTTAGTCTCTTTTTGGCATTTTTTATTCCCTTAAAATATATAATATATGTATATTGTAGTATTTTAATTAAGTATAAATATTATAACCGTATGATATGGAAAACATATAAGTTTAATAATAGACTCTAAAATGAAATACGTCAACTAAAAAAACATAACGAAGAAACTATATAAAACAACTACCCGCAGTTTCAAAACAATAAGTAAAAGTTAAAAAAAAGTTTTTTAATTTTTTTTAGTTTAAAACATTCTAAACATATGTACAAGTAAGTCTCTCTCAAGTTTGTAAAAAGAATTAAAGAGTTGTTTTTTTAAAAAAAACGTTAAAAAAAAAATATAAGTTGTTCTCAAAAGATTTTTTTGTCGCACTATGTTATATTAAAATAAGCTCGAGTATTAACTGTTGTTATGTAAATTGATTTTTTGTTCAAAACAAAATTTTTCTTTCGTTAAAAAACAAACATTTCATCATCTGTTGTAATTCAGCTTTTTTTTACATAAAAAGTTATACAATAAAAACAATATATCCAGTGAAGTTATTTTGCAACAAAATTAGCTTTGTTTTACAAATATTTTACTTAAGTTTATTCAAAACTCAAAAAAACCTTAAATTTTGTCAATTTGAGAATTTGAGCTTATAACAGACATTATACGTAAGCTTAATTAAGTATTTTATAATTTCGAAACAACCAGATTAAATATAAACATAATATATTAACTCTTGACATAAACTTCATACTCTTTTTTTTAGTCACATGTGAACTTTCAACTGAAGCCCCATAAAGCGAATTTTTTTATATAAAGATAAAAATTATAAAAAACCTTTCGTTCGTTGATCAAGTATTGGAAGATATATAGCGTTTATTCTATTGTTTAGCTTTTAAAACGTAAAAAAACACTAGAATTTTAATATTATTTAAAGAAATTTTTAAAAATAAGTAACTTATCAGTGTATTTCTTTATTTTTTTTATAAGCGAGAAAATGTTCTATATTTACTGTAAATTTATTATTTTCGCATACGTTTGTTCTTTGATAAAATGGGGACACTTAATAGTAATAAATTTGATGTTTAAAAATATGTTAGCTTTATTGCTATGTTAAATATGTTTTTTTAAAATATTTTGTTTTTTAAGCTAACAAAATATTATCGCATAACGTATCCACTAAGTACTTAATAATTGTTGCACGCCAAACCTTCCCACAGCAAAATTGCCTTTTTTTATAATTTTATTAATAAAAAACATTATGTTTATATTAATAATTATTTAGTTTAATCTGTTTCGGCCATAGGCTTCAAAACAACCGTTGGTCTATTTGTTTATTTATATATTGCTCAGTTTTTTGTAAATTATTTGTTTATATGTTTGCGTAAAATTTTTCTTTATTTATATAATATAATGTAAAACTGTAGCTACGTAGCACAGCTTGTAGACTTTTATAGTAGTAATCCATCATGAAACTACTTGGTTATGTGGAGAAAAAATTTATTTATTTAGTATAGCTATTTCTTTAACGTAGAATGGCTTGTTTTAATATTTATATGTTTCGGTTTTTAATGTGGCGATATGTCGTCTATTCTAGAATATATTTTAAACTGAGGCGATTGTTCTGAAAGCAGTGTTTAATCTTCCAACCTTAACTTGTTTTGATTATTTTATTTGAGGTTTTTTTTTAATTATCTTAGCGGGAGAAAAGAGATGTAAGTATATAAGTATTTAAATATTTATAAAAAACGACACGTTTACTGAAGTTTAACGAGCTTAGTAAAACTGGACTGTTTTGTGGAAATGGCTAGTTAAAAGCAGCGTTTTTTTTCTAAATATAAGATATGTTTATATTATAATATCGTCATTCAGAAATCTATTCAAAGAGTGTAAACAAATCTTCAATGTTTATCCAAAACACTGTAAAAGAACATACAAAATATTTCAAAGATGTAAAAAACTTTGTAAAGTTTTTGAAAATCAGAATATACTTGAAGAAACCTGAACAAACGACAATCAAATGTCAATGTCTCGAATATGTTTATGTCTTATAGTATTATTTGTGTAATATATACATAACCCCGAGCTTTGTAAAAATACACATACGCAATTTCTCATGCAATTTAAAGAGATGATGTTTGAAAAATAATATAACACATCTTTAAGAATAATATAAAAACGGTTAAATGAAAAGTTCATAAATACAATTGAAGAAACATATAATAAATTATGTATCATAATCGTCTTATGATTATGAGTAAATATAGGAACAGTCTTTTTTAAAACTTTTATCTGCCGCTAATGTCTTTTACACATTTGTTTATCAGATAAGCTATGAGAAAAAACATAGGTTTGTGTTTGAAAAGTCTTTTATCGCACTTTAAAAAATTTTTAAAGTATTATAATAAAATCTAATAACAACTTTCATTTTACAAAAAACATCGACTTCAGAAATAACACAATTACTTTTAATTCAATTGGTTAAACGACTTTAAAATAAAAACAAAGTCCGTTTAAATAAAAAAAAGAGAGAAAAGCGAATAACAAAAGAGCATTAAAGAATTAAGACGACTGTAACTTTAGTGTCAAAATAGAACATATGTGTTTTGTTTATAATATCCATTTTTTTAAATGAGAAACTATTATTTTGATATTCACAAGAACGTGTTTATAAAAGCGAGTAAAGCTTTGTTGCGATAGAAAATGTTATAATCTAATCAGTTTTAACTGTGTGTTCAAAAGTACAGGGCCCCCTGAAAAAAAAAACTTTTTTTAGATAAACAGAAATGTGAAAAAAAAGTAACTATTTAAAAGCGTACATGCCGATATTCACTTTAATAGTACATGCGTACATCGGTGATAAAATAATTTGAATCAATTCAAACAGGTTAAATTAATATCGACAAAAATATATCGTCTATTGTTTGGTAGAACACAATTTTAGGCACAACTTGCAACTACGAATTGACAAAAAAAAATATTTAAAATATTTCTTTTTAATATAGATTTTATCTGGTAAGTATCTCTATCGTTAGATACGCGCAGTTGTTTCTTATAACAAAAGCGATTAAAGACAAGTATTTAATTTATTAGAATTTTAGAAAATAATATACAAACACAAGTATTAAAACCATTTTTATAATAAACTTTTAAAATAAATCTAACAGTGTGTTTTTTCTGCGTAATCAAGTGCCCTTAAAGCGATAATTTCGAAACCCCAAAGTTAATTCAGTTGTCTAAAAGCAATTTTAATATGAATTAAACCGGTTAAGAAAAACAACTCTGTCTACAGGTTTTCTTTTTTTTAATCGTTTGTTATTTTGAGACGAGCATATTAATTTACTTAAAAAAGAATTGAAAACCATTGTGTAATGATTATCGCTTTTGTTTTATGTTTTTATATCTGAATTGTATTTTAAACTCGTTTACTCAATTCTAAAATATTTATCTTTTAATACAAAAAAAAAAGTTAAAAGTTTTTATTTTCTAAAAAGTCGGCTTTATTTTTCCATTCACTTTTAATTAATGAATTTTTTTATAAAAGTTCTCAACTTTATCCAGTGTATAGTAAATCTCAAAGGATGTTTTTTTTTTGTATATGATTATAACATAAGCTTATTATTTTGTTTAATCATATCATGTGTAACTTCTATATTAACTGTTACAAAATACTTTACTGTTGAATTTTAAGATATTTATCGAGTCAATGACGAAATATGTAAAAGTTTTTTTTATTTAATATACGATTGCGCAAAGACTTTTCTTTGCTAAATGTACTCTTTTTGCATATAAATTAACGTTTTCGTAGTGTCGATGTCAGCTGATAAAAAGTTTAGTAGATATGGGTTGTCAGCAAATACTTTGATTAGTTTTTTAATTTTATCTCAAATAATGTTATAAAAAAACACTCTGCGTGTATTTTGTAATCTGTTTTTAAAATTATAAGTTTGTAATTCTTCAAACAAAATAAATAATTGAAGATAAAATCAAATCTTTAGAATATTAAGGTATTCTAATAGTATCAAGAATATATACTTGAAAAATAAGGTTTATATTTATGAAACTTGATTTTTTTTAAACAGAAGTTTCCATAAATTTTTTTAATTTTTATCATCATGCTCGTATTTGTGAGTTGTATTATTTATATATTTTTTGATAAAGTAAAAAATTTTACTTTGTTAAAGTTTCATAACACCTGGCTTGAACGAATGTTTTCAACGATAATGTTTTTTATATATGGTTCACAAATTAACATTTAACTTAATTTGATAAGTCATAAAATAAACAATTCTACTCTGTTTTCTTTCAAAACTTAATGTTTTCTCATTGTATTTTTTTGATCCACATAAAGTTTAAAATATTGCAAATTAACACATTTTTTAAATATTTTCTATAAAAACTAGATAAACAATCACTAACTAAATAGTTTCACATGTGTGTATCTTAATCTTTTTAATTTCAAGTTTCGTTTGCAAATATTTTAAGAAATATGCATGTTGAACTTGCATTTAAAAAGTTTTTTCTGTTTAACGTACGTTACATATGTTTGTTTTTTTTAATAATCTCAACTATTTTTAATAAACATATCTTGGTTCTTCGTGATTAATAAAAAGTTATAAAATGCTTTTCTTTAAAGCTTTCTATCTTAATAAGACGAAAAACAAATATATTTCAATTAGTATGTTTTCACAATTGAGATACATTCTTAATACGCTTTTTCTGATATAGAAATAGTCTTATTCTCACCTGTTTGTTTTTTAAGCTCTTTTAAATTTATTTCATTACACAGTTATATGGAGAATTCTTCAATTTTTGTTGTAACCATGAAGTGTTTAATAACATAATCAACAATCAAACTTCTCAAAATTAAAGTATATGATAACAAATCATAATGTTTTGCTATTATCATGTTGCTTTACAGCTGTAGTATAGGTTCAAAAAACTTCGTTTTTACTTTTAAATTTAAACATTTTTTGTAAATTAAATATTTGAGTTTTTTATGTTTTTGTTTTTCTTATGAATGTTTTCTTAGGTAAACTATCTTTGAGTGTAAATTAAAAATCTAACTTGAGTCCAAGAAATGTTTCTTTAAAAAGTAATTTGTTTTTAAGCAATTTTTTTAACGACTTGCACTTATATTTATTCATATAAGATATTATATACTAGATTAAAATCATCAGTATGTAGAACACAGTAGTTAAGAAGCTAATAGGAAGCGGTTTTCATCAGACTTTTAATATTAATAATTGTTACACCCCAAACACATCCCCCCCTTCCCCCTCCTTAAAGAAATAACTATATTAAATAAATAAAAAAAAGAGCCTCTGCCCGATATCGAGCAGTCCTTCTAGAGATGACAGTATATAAGATAACAGCTCAGCTACGTGGCTATAATGTTACTTTATATAATCTACAAATAACGAAACGAACGAATGAACGAAACGGACGAACGAACGAACGAAACGAAACGAAACGAACGATAGAACGAAACTAACGAAAGAATAAATTTTAGTAAAGTAATAATAAAAATACTATAATAAAATTATAGTAATGGG
>SBJP01000794.1:0-10480 GCA_014805705.1 Cucumispora dikerogammari
AGACATGTTACACAATAGTATAAGAACTATAATTGCTTCGGACAATGCTTTGACTAGAAGGGCGATTGCCGAAAGACTACCGGCAAATATACAAACGTCTAGATCAACAATATCTAGAGAAATAAAGATGCTTGGGTACACCAGAAAACGTCTTAAACCAATTGTGTCAGCACGAAATTCTGAGCGAGTCATTTCAAAACGCTACATTTTTGGTTTAGCGCTTTGTTCTGTTGCAGACAACCATCTCGTCTTTATAGATGCATCTGGTTTCAATCTTTACTATAGTTCCCACTATGCTTAAACACCTGTTGGAACCAATGCCTAAGTAAATGTCCCAACACAGCGAGGAAGAAACCTCAGTGTGATAGCAGCCATTTCCAAAGCCGATATATTATCATATAAAATTGTTTCGGGGGCTTTTAATTTGTTTTAAAAGAAGATCTGTGTCGTACACTACGTATCCCTTCGGTGGTTGGAGCTCCTGTATATATATTAGATAATGCTAGGTTCCATTATTCTGAGATTGTAAGAGTTGCTTTAACACATGGGAAAACTAGAGTGGTTTTTCTCCCCCGAATAATCCGCAATTGAACCCTATTAAGCAAGTTTTTGCTCAACATAAGGCAAATTATAGATCTTATAGATTTAGGTTTCAAACTCAAGAAGAACTGATTTCAACAATAACTACTACCTTAGACTAAATGAGAACAAATGATTTTACAGAATATTTTAGAGAAATAAAAAGGTGGATTGTTTTGGCCTAGCAAAGACAACCTAATATATAAGTAAAACTTTCACAAACTTTTTTTTATTTTAATCTTTTCATTATCTACTTTTTCTTTTATTTCGATTTTAAGTTAATTATACTTTTAAGAGTTCTTTTAATAAACTTTAAATATTTTGTATTCCCATGTATTGTAGGCATTATAAAATGTTTTTTTTGCACACATAAGCTTTTACAACAAATCTATGATTTGTATCAAAAAATTTAATCTTCGAGCAAACATTTTTGCAATTTGTGCCAACATTTTTGCAATCTGTGCCAACATTCTTGCAATCTTTACCAACATTCTTGCAATCTGTGCTAACATTCTTGCAATCTGTGCTAACATTCATGCAACACACTGTATTATCATTATTATTATGCAACAATAAAAACTAATCTTTAATATTGAATAACACTGTAACTATTCGTTTTTTTTTGATTAAAATATATATTTCTTATAGGAAAAAAAAGTTAAAATTCAAATATATTTTCTTACTTAAAAATCAAATGTGGGAATTTTATAAACCGGTGAGCTAATAAAACAAAAAACACAACTTAAAAATCTTAAACCCGAAACGTAGTAAAATGAGTATTGAACACATCTTAGTGTTTAGTATCAATACAATTTCGCTCGAAAAACATATATTATTAAAAAAACTCTTTGTCTTTTAATACAAATCATACAAATTAAAAACAATCGCGCTAAATAAATACATGTTCAAATCAACATAAAAATATATTGTAAAGCAAATTATTACTACGAAAAAATGATCACTTGCATAAATGCGTTTGTCTTTTAGAAAAAAATAGTAATAGTAAAATAGATAAAAATAAAAGCACAAACATATTTATTTTAAAACTACTGGCAAGTTTTTTTTTGGGATAAATGCCATTGAGTAGAGCAGGACGACAAAGTTATATTAAAAATAAAAATTATTTAGTTAAAACTAGTTTTTAATTAGTGATAAACGTAAACCCTAGAGTAATAAATCTTCAAAAGCGTTTTTTGAATTGTTAAAGAAAATATACTTTTCAATAAATAATTTTAGTTTCTTTTTAATATTATTGCTTTTCGTTTTAACATATTTTTTGAGCTAGATTATTGAATTATAATCGATTGTGTGTATCAATCTGTCATTTGGATTTACGAAATTTCTTGATTGATTTACTTTTTCATGTAAATATTCAATAGTCGAGTGGTTTAAATATTCTTTCTAATAAAATGTACATATTAAAGTGTCTAATTCGAGGTACATGACATGTATAATGTCAAGATTTATTATATCTTTGTGTATTGTGAGATCGACAGATATTTTTTTGTTTCCTTAGAAATACCACTTACCCACCACAAAGTCTTCACTACGCGGCCTTTATTATCTTTTCTCCTTACCAAAGCTGTCTCTCACTTCAACTATGTTTTTTATTCGCCGGTTTTTTTCAATTTTTCTAGTCATAAAAACTCTGCTAATAACAAAAAAAGGTGCATTTATAGCTTTTCATTTTACATTATATTTTTGTTTTATTTTTTTTATTATGATTTGCTGGCTTTATTCATATATAATTATAATAATCTTATAAACTGGCAACTTTCAATCAGTTCAAAAAGACTTACTTCTAACAGATTTTTTATATGTCTTGCATTTCAACTCCCAACAACCCTAGTTGATTTCATTTCAAAATTGTGACAAAAAAACCATTGGCTTTTTACAAAAAGAAAACTCCCTGCTTTTCTTTCATAAACCGTTATTCATGCAAAATTGATTAACTTTGCGCAGAGAATCGAGTGTATTGAACAAAGATATTCTGTTTTTCATAGTTTTTTTTATTTTTAATATAATTTTGTTTTTCCCATCCGAAAAAAGCAATTACTCCTTTTTTTTATAAACACACAACATATTTAAAAAAAACAACGATGCTTCTGACGCTATTGTGCATACAATACACACTATAATATATTAAAACAACAATGGTTTTCTAATTACGATAAAAAAACAGTATAAAAGTCATTTGTTAAGACTTATTTTTGTTTTATTAAAAAATAAAATACAAAAAACACTAGTTTTGTCGTTTATGATCATTCGATAGTCGTTATTAATTAAGTTTTTTTTAACAACGCAATTTTTATTATTTGTTTGTTAGACAGGGATGTGCTATAAAACAGTCTGTAAAAATATATAAAATAAAAATGTTGTCAAAAGATAAATAATATAAAACAAATAGATTTTAAATAATAAAAAAAGCAAAAGATTGAAAAAAAAACAAATAGTAACAAAATTTATAGAAACTGTTTTTTTTAAATAGAAAGCTGCTATTGTGTTTTTTTATTCTTTAACTAATCGTTTGTTTTTAACAGATTGAGGCTAGTTTATAAAAACAACTAAACAAGTTGATAAGAAAATTTAAGGAAAAACGTTTTTGGAGTAAAGTAACTTATAAAGTAGAATGTTATATAAAAAAAAGCCCGTTCTGTTTAAAAAGAAGTAATTTGATCTAAAAAGAGTTTGTTTTAATGTAAAGATTTTTTTTCTTACAAACCATTGAATAACCACGTTTTAATTGTGATTTGCAAAGTTTTTTTTTATATTTATATACTCTTAAATAAACTAAAAATATTTTTAGCAACAAAAATAAGTAATAAATTTTTTTTTCGAGGTTTTTCATAAAGTAATTAAAATTATCTTTTAAATGTTTGTTAATTAGTACACAAACGATGTTTCGATTTTTCAATAAATTCTGCATCTTTTTATTCAGTTGATATTAATTACGAACATATAGTAAATTTTTATAAATATATTTCTGTGTTTTATTTTATTGTAGTTTTCTAAAACGAGAAACATTCTCCTGAATAAAATATAGGAGCTGTGTATATAAATATAAGTAAAATAAAAAAACATGTTCATGTTACTTTCAATTATTAGATTTTTTTAGATGGATATGCCTGTACATTGATAATAAAACTGATACCGAAAAAACTTCATTAGTTGCTTGGGAAAAAATAAAAAAATGTGTTGTTGACATTCAAAATAAACTTTTAGAAATGATTAAAACTTTCGATCAAAAAATTGATAACATATTCCAAAAAACAGAAAATTTTAATCACTTAAAATTTTTTTTAGAACAAATTATTTAGAACAATCTTTTGTTGCTTCAGAATTTTTAAAAAGTTCAACAGAATTACAATCATTAAAAATAATTTCACAAAAAAATTTTTTTAGACAAATATTTCTGCTTGATTTAGTTACTTTTTGTATTGAATTTTTTTCGGAGACAAAAAAAATGATATTAAAAGCACAAGAAAAAGATGGTCCATTAAATCAATCTTATATAAACAAGTTTATTGAAGAAATTAAAAATATGCCAAATCGCACAAAAAAAAAATAAACAAGAGTATATATGCTCTAGAATATAAAGAAAAAATAAAACATAACGTAATCTTTTTTTACAAAAAACTTACACTAAAATATGTGATCATTTAAATGAAAACAAAAATAAAATACCAATCGTTAAACCCGAGGATTTTGATGTTTTTATATTTGAAAACTACTTGTGTAAACTTGAAAACATAAATTACACCCAAAAAGCAGATTTTTTTTTATCTTTGCTCATCTATAAATATATCACTACAAAAAAAAGTCTTTGAAAAAATAAAGAGTGTTTTATACGAACTTTAAACACATTAAATATATATTTCCAGTTAAAATTTGAAAAACTTTACTTAGTAATTAGTCAAAATTATTCAAAATATTATATGAATAACAAAACAGTTAAAAATGTTGTCCTAAAGGAAAATAACCAAGTTCGCCAAAGCAAAAAATTTAAAAGAGAAGCGGGCCTCGCTCCAAAACAAAAACAGGGCACATCTACAAAATATAATAAAAAAGCAGAAAACTGGTCTTATTTAAATAATATAAATAATTTAGGTGACGAAAATTATAAAAAATTGTTTTTTGATTTTCATCTATTTTTTTCTACTGAGTATGAAAAAAAAATATATGCCGTTTTAAAATATTTTCAGAGTAAACTTTGCGTTAACAACACTTAATAACATTTTAAGCAAAAAATAAAGTTTATACTTTCAAACATGTTTTTCTACTTTGTTTTCTTTCTTGTTTTTATATTATAATATTTATTTTTTGCAAATATAAAAAAGGCTTTTATTACAGCGTTAAAAAACATAAGTTAATTTATATAAAAATATTGTTATTCATGATCAAAATGAAGTAAAAATAAAATTAAGAATAAATAAAAATTGCATCATTAATATATTAAAACAAGAATAATATTATATTTTTTAAAAAAAATAGTGCTATCTAGTTTTATAAATTAGCTAAACTATTTTCAATATATATAATTTATCTTTGTTACAAAACCCAATGCTTAAATCAATATTATTTAAATAAATTCTTGAAGACACTTTATTTTAACGTTTTTGTACTCAGAAAGTCTTCTCTTAAATAAAGAAAGTCGCGTCGAAATCTATACATGAACAAAGATGAATGTTAAGTAAATTAAAACTTAAAAACGTTTGTTATATAAAATAAATTAATAGAAGCTTATTATATATTTGTGTCTGTTTCTGTGTTTTTTGATATTATGTTAAAACACAGACTGTGTTTTTCAAGAAATAATATAATGAAAAAGTTTGCTATATATATGACATTATATGTGCCGGGTTTAAGAAGACTCGGGTTGATGGTGCCTTTATATGTTTTTTATAAAAAAATTAATTAAAGAAAATAAAAATTTTAATTATAAAAAAAATTTAAGTATTTTAGTATGTAAAAAAAGACTTTTATATACTAAGATCAAAAACTCGTCTAAATCTGTTATTAATAGACATGAGGTAAAATGTTTTTCGAAATATTTATATTCAAAAAGAGCGCACTTTTTTTTTGGGGGGACTTTTTTAGAAAGTTCTTCTAACTAATCTTTTTTTGATAACTGTTAGTGTTTTTTAATCGAATTTTTGTGGTATTTAAATGTTTTATGCGTAAATTTAGATTGATATTTTTTCGGTTTTTTTTAGTGATTTTTTTTGTGGATTTTTAATTAATTTTTTTGTGATGACTGTTGATGTTCTTTAGTTGCGATTTTGTGATATTTAATGTTTTTTGCGAAAATTGAAACCGATATTTTTTTTGCTTTTTTTTAGTGATTTTTTTTTGGAAGAATTAATTAATTTTTCTGAGACGACTGTTAGTGTTTTTTAATCGAAGTTTTGTGATAATTAAATGCTCTGTGCGTAAATTTAAACTGATATTTTTTCCAGTTTTTTTTAGTGTTTTTTTTGAGAATATGCAATTAATTTTTTTTGATAACTGTTGGTGTTCTTTAATTAAATTTTTGCAATGTTTAAATGTTTTTAGCGTAAATATAAATTGATATTTTTTTCGGATTTTTTCAGTGATTTTTTTTTTGAAGATTTTGAATTAATTTTTTTGATGTCTGTTAGTGTTTTTCAATCAATTTTTTTGTGAAATTTAATTAAAACCTCATGTTCAATTTTTTAAAGTTTAGTTTATTTGATTTGGTTTATCTAGTTCGCTTTTTATAATTCGCTTTTTTAGTTTTATTTTTCGAATAGGTTTTTTAGGTTTGTATTTTCAGATTAGGTTTTTCAAATTAAATTTTTTATATGAGATTTTTCAGCTTACCTTTTCAGCTTCAGTTTTTAAATTCAGTTTTCAGATTTGTCTTTTTGATTTGTATATTCGTGATCTGTTTTTTTAGCTTCGTATATTCAGGTTCAGTTTTTAAAATTCAAATTTTAAAGTTTGTTTTTAAAATTTGATTTCTTAGATTCTGTTTTTTTAAGTTTAGTTTTTTAGAAACTAAATCTCAAAATTATTTTATAAAATCTAGTTTACAAGACGTGAACTTTAAAAGTGAATTTCGCTTTTTAGACACTTTTAATAACACGTGTGCTATAGAACAAAATTTTTGAAATTTTTATTTATTTACGAGCTAGTGTGTTCTAATAAAAACTTATGTGTAGACTGACAACGATCTCTATTGTTAAAATAAAACTAAAAAGAATTTAGAGATTGCCCAGAAACATAGTTTGTTGTCTGATTTTTTTGGAGTAGTAGTGATTTTAGAGTTCATATATCGATTTAGGGTTTAACGGTTAGATTCAAGAATTTATATATGAACTTTTTGGAGCGTAACGGTTAGACTTTAGAATTCATATATGATTTCTTGAAGTTTGCAGTATTAATGAAAAATATAAACAAGAGCGCCATAATCTCATCACTAAAAAAAAGAATAAACAAATAATAAAAAACAGTAATAAAAATAATAAATCATATAGGGGCACTATAATCCCGGGACACATAATCCCGGCACATTATATATACAAGTTTTATGATATAATAAATTTTTTTAATGACAAATAAAACCATCGAATAACAAACGAGTGTAAAATGTTTGTATATGTTTTAGTGTTTGCTCAAACACTATTAACTATAAAATCAAGGGTTTTATATTGCAGTGGAGAGGTGTTTTTTTGATATTTTTTTTTGGATTCTTGTTTGTTTAAATATCGTAAACATTAGCAAATATTCTGAGACATTTTTTGGTTTCTCAGTGCCGCCAAAAAAATAAACTTTTGTTTTAAATGGGCTAAGATCAAATACATAATATTTTTCTTATTTTCGCTTTGCAATCGAATAAAATTTGAAAAATGTCTCTCGAAATAAAATTTTTTATTTCTGAGCTTAACATTGTTCTGAACTCGTTTTAATAAATTAAGTACTAGTATCTCTTTTAAACTACAGTTTAAAATACTCGGACAAGTGTTGTATTTTTTTAGAACATTTTATTTTTGTGTATACGCAATAAATTTAGCCTTTTTCTTTGCTATTATAAATTACTCATTCTCGGATTTTGCAACTTAATCAATTTATAAAACTCAATAGTTTTTTTACCCCATAAAAAAGCAAAAACTTTGCGAAAACTTGATTTTTGATTTTTGTGGTTTTGTTATTTTATTTGAAAACAAACTAGTAAACATAAAAAGTTTTAAGTGAAGCTATAAAAAAACAGCTTGCTTATATAAAATTCTGTCTTGAAATTGCTTTGTGTAACTCCGATGACATTTTCTCATATTGTTTAACGAAATTGTCTTTTCGTAAATCGAGTCGTTTTTGTACTTTTGTTTTAATCAATTGTTAAAATGCTGTCATTGATTTAAAGGTTTTGAAAATCGCTTTAGTTCACTAAAAAGATTTTTTTATTAAATTTAATTGAGATAAATAAAGAGAAAACAATATATGAACAACATTGTGTACATTAGGCTTCTTAGAACATTTAATCGACGATGAATTGACAATTGTTCAAATTACGATATAGTTTAGGGCAATGAAAATACGATACTAGAACTGTTAAAATAAAAATTATCATTATACAAACCACTTTTAAGCTCGTATCAAATTGCTCGATCGTTAGATATGAATGACACTAAGCTGATATTATGGTTCTTATTTGATGATAATGTCACGTGTGCTTTATAATTAATTGGTGAATATTCATAATTTTTCGTCGTGTGTATGTTAAAATCTGTTTTATTTAAATAAACACATTTATCATCAAAAAGTTTTGAATCTTCTCGCGTCAACCTGTCTTAAATCCAGAGTACCGAAAGCTGTGTTTATTAAAAACCACTGCCAGCTGTTTTCTAAAACAGCTCATGTTTCGCAAGATTGTTGAAACATTGGCTGAGATACTTTAAAAGCAAGCACTCTTAGTTTGCCGGCGTTATCTCTCTGTGTCAAGTAATTGTCTGCGAGCAATTTAGCTAATATCAGGCTTTTATGTGCTGCAATATATTTTAACAAGCGTTTTTTTTTAAAATAACACAATTCGGTTAACCGAATTGATTTTGTTTAGGGGAATAGTCACAGAAGTATAGAATAGACCCAGTATTTGTGCTATCTCGAACAAAGGCCTGTCTCGCTCGAGCGATTTTCTATTCAGTCTAATAACCTTGGCTATTATTGTCATTTGTGTTTTGGGTGACACGAGTAATTAACAATCAGTTTTATGTGACGTCTCAAGGAAGTTAAAAATGCATCGAGAAGTTTAAAAATATAAAAAACAGAATACGACAGAAATAGTGTTTGAACAATGAAATAAAATAAGAATAGCCTCTTTAAATTTTATAAAGCTTATGTTTGTTGTTTATGTTTTAATGACTAAAATATTGGAGTGATAAAAATCTTCTCAAAAGGATCTATATTTATTTTTAAAAAATTTTATATTTGAAAAAAGACGGCTAAAATAAGCTACTTCGTTTATGGGTGTATCTTGACGAAATGTTTTATATTGTTTTTATAGAAAACAGTCTTTTATCTTTTATTCAATATTATAAATACGATGACGAAATGTTCTATGACAGATACTTGTAGATTTTATAGTGGATATTTAAATTTAATATAAAATATTTTAACACGAGCTATGAGTAACGAAATGCTGCATATAAAAATAAAATTTTTACTATACAAAGTATATGTAATTTATATAGGACATTTCGTCTTCTTGCTTATTATAATACATAAACAGTAAAAACATTTTTATATTTAAATGATATAAAACACTTCGTTACGCTGAAACTTTACGTCATTTTACATATAGATATCCTAATCTTATTTTTATATTTTAGTGTTGCAGTTTTTATTAAATTTTATTCTTATTTTATTTTGTATTTGAATAACAATATTTGACAAAAATTAGTGTAGAGGGGGGGGGGCGTAAAAGTTATATTATAATAAAAAATTATATAGTTAAAAAAAACTTTATTAGACGACGATAAATACGAAATTCGTTGCAATAACTTTTCAAAAGAGTTTTTTTAAAATTTCAAAAATTTGAACTTTTCAAAGTAATACTTTAGTTTTTTTTAGATTTTTATCGCTTGTTCGAATATATTTTTTTTTATCCAAGACCATAAACACTCTATATTTTGAGTAAGAATGAACTTATCTTGAGGGTCTACGAAGTTTCTAGAGTGTTTTATACTTTTATGTAAGAACACAATATTTTCAACGTTCAAGTAACTTCGCTAACAACCTGACATAATTAAAGTATCTACATTGACGTGTTTAATTAAAATCAAGTCGGAATTGATCATGTTGCGAGCTATCTCAAGCTCCACAAACATTTTTTTGATCTCTCTTAAAATACACACAACAAACTAAATATTTTTCAAAACCCGCCATTTATTATTTTTTCTTGAGCTCAAACATTTCTCATCCACTTTTACAAACTCACCTATGCTTCTAATATTTTCATCTTTTTTTTTGTAATAATTTTTTTAATAATATCAAAAATTGCGTTAATTGACGAATAATTAAAAAGTATTCGTGTTTTATTTGTTTTATAGTAGCTTGCTGGCACTATTCGTATATAAACATTATGTTTTTCCACAATGGGACTCGAATATAAACAAAAAAGAAATCGGCTTTTATCGATTTTTTATTTTTTTTTGCATGAAAACCCCCAACAAAGTCAAATAAAATTATTCTCTCAATTATGTGAGCACAAAATCATTTTTTTTCTACATTTATTACAATTAAAAGATCGTTTTAAAAGCCCCCATTTTATACAAAATGAGATTACGACGCAAAATTTTTTATTTTATTAAAGAGAGTTTCTGTTTTCTATAGTTTTTTTTTAATTTTAATATAACTTTCACGTGCGCCCCTCCCCCCCGGCCCC
>SBJP01000795.1:0-10479 GCA_014805705.1 Cucumispora dikerogammari
ACGAGAGGTAGGAAAAGAGAAGAGAAGGGCGGGGGGGGGGGGGGTGGGGGGGGGGGGGGGGGGGGGGGGGGGGGGGGGGGGGGGGGGGGGGGGGGGACGTTGAAGTGTACTAAACAGCTCTTACGAAAAAAAATTCATGAGAATCGAATTAAAAGATCGGCTGTTGTTTTGGTAAAAATTGAGAGAAACGAAACGAATTTTCGAAAAATTTTACCAAAACCAAAATATGATAAATCTCACAAAATACTACCTAAACACGAAGAGGTTGAGATATTGTAAATAACAGTTTGCTAGAAAGACTATCGTAAACATAAAAAACGTTTACATGAGAAAAAAACTTTCAAAAACTTTGTAGACCTAGAGAACAAGCCAATACACACTCAGTCAATAGATATCTAATAAAAAACTTTAAAAAAACTCAAATCTATTGGTAAAAACAGCAAAAAAGTTCTTTTTAAAAGCACAAAAAACTTTTTTTATGTTTTTTGATTAAAAAAGTCGTCTTTATATTTATTTTAAAACCAATAAAAGTTAAAAAATTTGAATTTTAATATAACTTTTACATACTCTCTCATTAAGTCAAGTTATGCCCAATATTAAGATATTTGTTTAAGCCTTTATTTATTCTTTTATATGTAATTTTGCTGATACTGGTGATTTCTAAGAATATCGTTATGTGTAATAAGCCGTTTTAATGCGCTTTAGTATTTCAAACTTTTGCTTAAAGAAAACATATTTGCTTCGTGGAAGTGTTTTTTATTTAATATTTTTTTTTAATTTAATTGACAAAGAAGCTATATTAATTAGAAACATATTAGATACATAAACAATACTCTTCTCAAATAAAAAATTACGTATTTAACGTATAAAACATTGCAGTATATATTGGGAACACTGAAAATTATTTATTGATACATCTTTGTTCGTTTTAAAACACAAATATTACATTGAAAGAAAGATGCAGCATAAGATAGACACTAAATTTCTTTGATACGTTTCTTCATAAAGATAGTAAGTTTTTATTAAAAACGATTTGTGAAGTTTGTTTTTTTACTAACTTAACGCCAATAGGTTCTAACTGTCATGTTCTCTGAAGTGATATATGTAAAACTGTAAATGTTTTTGATTAAAGTATACAGAAATCTGAAAGCGTTACTTCACTTTTTTAAAAATTGAGTATACTTAAAATAAAACTCGAAAAAGATTGTAATATGTAACACAGAGAAATGGAGAACTACGCATTATGAAAAATATTACTTATAAAAGCGAACTAGAGATCATGAATTCTTGTGATATGTACAGTTTGTTAAAAAAACATGCGCCAGTTGTTTTTTTTAAATAAACTATGAGACAAATTATCATTGATGTCTTTTCAGAAAAAACAATATTCTATCGAAATAAAAGTTTTTGTAACGAAAAAAAGATCGCTTAGGTGGTCGCTCTGTTATATATATTAACAGATATTAAAAACAAGCTCTTAGTACACGGGTTTCTTCAAGCGGGATTAGATTGTAGTTCTATTTTCCAAAATGCGATTTAAACTGTGTTTTAGAATAAACTCTTTTAATATAATTTATTATATTTAGTATTGTTTATCAGAAAATTTATATATACCGGTAAAAGAAATTGTTTTTTTTTTACATGTTTTTGTACTATCAAATTTTAAATAATAATAACTCTATTTTAAAATTGCAAAACATTCAATCCCGAAACATAAAAGACTTTTGTGTTGATGTTGTTTGAAAACTATTTAAAAAAAAACATTAAAAATGACAGTCTTGATAAAAAACAGTTTTTTTACAATATTTTTTATTTTTTTCGACGATTACAAAAAACACGTTTTTAAAACAAAACTAAGACTGGTTTTTTTATGCTGCTATATTAAAGAACTGAAACGTGCAAATTTGATTAAAATAAACATTTTTTATTTGGTTGTAAAGAGAGTTTTTAAACTTTTTTGAAAACAAAGGCATTTATCGCACACAAGTTTAAAAAAGACATTATAGTATTTAATTTCACTTGGATTGCTCCCGTTGGTAACATATTTTTTATTGATAAAGTAAGGTTTAATGTAGTTATGCGATCGAAAAAAGAAATGATCACTGTTGGGTACTGCTGCTTCAACTACAGTATCTTGGCTAAAGTCGAAGCATGTTTAATGTTGTATGAAATGTGTAAAGACGATATATTCTTTTTTTTAAAAAAAAAAGAAGTATCATACAATACAACACATTTTCCTAATCCTTTAACAATATCAACCCAACAGCTACAAAATAACAGTGTGTTAAATGCGGCATTAGTTATAAGTAAATTCACCTTTCATAAATAATTAGAGAAAAGGTTTTTGTTCACAAATTTATAGTGTAAAACTTTATTTTTACTCTCGTTTTTTCTATTTCTAAACTCAATTTAAATCTTTTTTTTTGATTAGAAAGATATATTATTAATCAGTAATTCACAGAAACACAATGAATAATGAGAAAACAATAATGAGCACCCACGCAAATATCTCAACAAAAATTGACGAATATTACAGCCGCATGTTATCGTTTCAATCAAAATGTTTAAGAAGTAGGGTAATTATGTATGAGTGTAAAATTATTTTTAATTTTTTTTATACGAAAAACTCGGTTTATTTTTTGTTGCTTTTTTTTGTATCATCTTTTATCGTATTTCTGTTTTACAACTAAAAAAAGATTTAGTAATGTTTAATGAACAAAAGATATAGATAAACTTACAAACGCTGTATAAGTCATATTATTCGTTTTAATATTCTATGAATTATAATGTTTTTATAAAAACCAATTCGATGCCCAAAAAAAAATCTATTTAGCGTAAAAAATTTAGCTAATGTTTTGTGAAGTATATCACATACTTTTCGTGATTGTGTTAAAAATATCTTATAGAAGACGTAAAAAGTATGTCTATTTATCATTTAACTCTCTTTACCTTCTATGTCTTTAGCTAAATGATGCATACAAGTAAAAAACTAGAAACATCAAAACCAATCTTTTCCATATATTATATTTCATTTGTTTCGTAACTGTGCACTAAAGATCAAAAAAAATTAAAGAATTTGTTTTCTTGACATAAGCTTTAAAACCTAGTATATAAAATATAATAGAAGAAACATCAAATTCTTATCGAACCCTGCTTTACAACCAATAATTACAAGATGAATTGATGATCTTTTATCTTGTGAATATTGTTTTGTTTATTTATCAAAAGTTAGAAATATAGTCTGTTCATTTGAGGAATGTAAGATAATTCTTTAACATGTAAATATTATGTTAAAATAGAAACGATGTACAGTGGTTTAAATCATATACACAAAATCATAGTTTACTACGTGATATAATATAAAATAAACCATTGTTAAAGTCGAATGTCGATAGAAAACATGTCAAAGCCTGAGATTTTTGACAGTAAAACAGGAGAACACATAGTTATATAGAATAAAAATTTTAAAAAAAGAGTTTAGAAACAATAAAAAAAATTATTAGTCAAAGCACATCGTCTAAAACATATTATGAATTATATAAGTGTCATGTAACATAAATTATATCTAGAGAATAATTTCTATGCGCAAAATGTAATAAACTTATAAAACTTTTCAATAAGACCACTGTGTCAAAATACATGTTTTTATATTGTAACAACTATAACTTCAACGCCTTAAAGTATATTGGTTGTTTTTTATTACCAAATATAACAGTTTTCTGTAAGTCTTAAATGCTTTTTTTTTAACACTCAAAAATGTCATATAATAACTCGCTTTTTGGCGCTGCTTCAGTAATTGTTTATTAATCTTGTTGTGCGTAAATTGTGTATCATAGTTTATTATAAAGTTTTATTTTCGTACAAATGGTATATTAGTCGAAATTGGTGTTTTATTTCGAATCAAACATGTTTCACAATTTTTTTATTTTTATTAGATCATATATGTTTATTATTTTTTTAATGTTCCGTTCTGATCATATATGCTTATCAAACAATTTTAATGCTTTGTTTGAGTATATACTAGAAGATAAAACTTTTTATTGATAAAAGCTCAGAAAACAAATTCGAAATAAAAATACAAGAATATATTCTAGCAAAATCTTTTTGAAAAAACAAATCTTTCGCTTTTTTTTTCTGTCTAGAGTATTATATTAAAAATTGTACGTTTTACACTCGAAAAAACTTTTCAAAAAAAAAACTAGCCGATTATATGTGCATTTTTTAAAAACTTAAAAAGTTTAAAGCAGCACCATAAAGTGAAACGAACTAACAAACGAGTTTAAACCACAAAAACATATAGTTTGTTTGAGCCCAAATGACATTGAAAGACATCTCTGGTTTATTACAGAAGCCAAATCATCAGCAACTTGTTTTGAAAAAATATGTATTCGGAAAGGGGTTTTATTTTTTTTCTGACAAGAGCCCTGTTAAACCAAATTTAATGAATAATTCAATATAAAAGATTCTTGATTTGTTTAAATTCTTTTCCCAAACAGATGATCATTTTAAATATGAAAATAAAAAATATAGAAATGCAGACTTGAAATATTCAAAAAATTTTTATTTTTTAATTGGGGCTTCTTTAACCAAGTTTAACTTGAAAACAGAAAAAAATATAATGAAAGATGTCGTCAAACAATCTATCTTTTCTTTCTCCTATTGAATATTAAAAACTTCACCGCTTATTTTATTAAAAAACAAAAAACAGTTTAAATAGAGAATATGTCATGTCTGTTTCCAGAAGCGTTAAACAAATGTGAAGAAAAAAATTTCTCAAAAAATGGTGGAAAGACCTAGAATTTTTACAAAACCGGTTTATACAATCGTAAAATAAAAACATAACTATAATGCACTATGTTCGATATTCGAAAATAACATGTATTCAAGTAACTATAAAGACATGTTAAAAAAATTGTGCTCTTGCTTAATAAAAACATAAAACACAGATAAGTTTTTTCTGAATACTGACAAGTAAACTTAAAAAAAAGAGACAAGCATATTATTCAGCTAAGCAGTAAAAGATAAGCTTTTTTGCATATATGATCAAACTATGCTTTCGAAATAATAAGAAAATCTACTTGTTTTTTTCAAAATATATGAAATATATGAAACAATGTCAAAGGGTATTACGATTTTGACGAATATTGTCATCTAAAAATCTAGATAACTTAGTTTTTTGAACTTAACGGAGATGTAATTACTTATATGGAAATATTGTTAGAACACTTTTATAAACCTGCAAACAGCCCATGTGATCTTAAGGGTTTATATTTCAACGTGACAAAGACCCAAGCAGAAATCGACACTTTGAGATGTTTTTTTGATCCAAACGAGACTTAAGTTATACTTTAGACACCCGGGGCCGTTGGGTAAATACAATTAAATATATATATGATAAAAAAAAATTCTAAAAAAAAAATACGCTTTTAAAAATCTCAGAAATTAAAAAATGTAACTTTTATTTCAAACAATATATATAAAGCCTATTACGAAGTTTCAATGCATTTAGTTTTTAAGAGAGATAAAGCGGCAATTTAATTCTCACTAAGAGGTCATACATATATTTAAAAAAATTTTTTTTTAGTTTAAAAAAGTTTCTGTAATACTAAATCACATGTTTAAAAACTAAATTTGGAACCAAAAAAAAACAAAAGATCATGTTAATTTAAAAATTCAATTGCTTCTAAATATTATTTACGTAATTTATTTTAATTGTAAAATGTTATTTTTTTGTCGTCTCTGTTTATTGCGGTTGGTGTATAGTGTATATAGCCAGTTTTTATTTCTATTTTTTTGAAAAAAAGACAATAAAAACTTTTTTTTATTGTTTTAAAATAATAGATTACTTGGGCGTCGAACTTTAAGATACAATATAATACAACAAGGGATCCTATTTTCAAAAAATACCAAATCGGAGCCGGGTTTTTGTTTAACGTTATTAATTAAACTGCTATCAAAAATTTGATGTTCTTTTTCCATTTAATTTAAAAACAGGTTCTCATTATTTTAATCAATTTTTTTTACACACCTTGTGTTTTAAAACACACTTCTTAATTTGCGTGCTCTTCCGGAATTGGTATCACAGGGTCTGTGATAATCTTACGAATTAGTCAGCTTATAAAATGGTTGAGTTTAGTTTAGTTTAAAAAATTATTTAAATAACAAACCTATAAACTCAATTCTACATACGTTTTACAAGCAAAGAAGAATATTGTCTTAAAAATAAAAATCAAATGACGTGTTTCGTTTCTCGGAAATATTTTGTGAAAAGTTACACAACAACAAACACTAAACTTACAAACTAATGAAATAAAACAAAATTGAAAAAAAATATGGTGTTAGTAGAAAATGTTAATATTATTTATGATAAAGTTTTAATTGATAAGATAAAATTTTATTTATAAAATTAAAAACGTCATTGTCTTTACAAATTTACATGAAGTAAAAATGTCTATTGAATTGCCTTCTTGTTTTATTATTTAAAAAGATTTAAAAAAAGCAGTAAACATAATGATCGTTCAGGTATCGAAGGCTGTGATTTATTAAATGAGTTTTGTTCGGTTTAAAAATTGTTTATAGGCGTGATAAAAGTTACAAGTTTTTTAATTAACCCTAAACGACTGATAATTTTTTTAAAGCTTATAATCATAGGAACCCTCTTTCCTTCTCTTCTTCCCCCGATTTCCCCCCACCATCTCTCTTTTCCCAACATTTCTTCCCCACCTTTACCATACCCTAATATCGCTGATCAAATCTGTGTAATCCAAAAAAACATATGGAACTCAAAAAAAATATAAATATTATGAATCAAAAAATACAAACGTTTCTTATTTTTTAACATTTATTGTTATATATTATTTTTCTTATCTACTGTATACAAAAACACACTATTAATAAACTATTTAATAAGTTAAAAACAAAAAATATTTTATTTAATATTAAAATTTTTTACTTATTTACTTTTCAATTGTAGTCTGTTCTTGTTACTTGTGATTTTTTTTAATTTATTTAACTCGAAAAAAACGATTAAAAAAACAAAAAATGTATAAAAAGTTACAAAGAAAAAATATCAGAAAATATTAATCAAATAAGAATCAACACACGGACAGGTTTTTTGTATAACTCAATAAAAAATTCAATATTTTTCATCAGACACACATATATGGAAAGAAACAACATCAATCGTCAAAGGTTTAATATAAAACAAAATTTTTTTTTAATAGCCAAAACTTTACCCTTTTTATATTTATATATTATTTTATAAACTAGATTAAATAATAAAACCTTTTTACATGTAATTAATCTTAGTGTGTAATTCTATATAATAGAATTAAAGTATTTGTATACAACAGTAACAATATAAATATTTAAATATACTAATTTATTAGAATAAACAAGTAATATTAAATCAGATTAAAATAAAAAATTTTTTTTGTTTAAAAATATTTTAGAAATCAGCCTTTTCTTTTATATTAGTATTTATTATTATGATATAATATATTAAGTATATTATACTTAGTCAATAATTAAAAAAATGTAAAAGTAACACAAATATTTATTTGTTAAAGAACCACTGACTGAATCCAGTTAAAAACTCATTGTTTTTCTTCCTAAAAAACATAACCTCACTTATTCTGTTAAAAACACATTGTTTTTCAAGTACTGATTTATTTATTAAAGAACATTCCCTCACTGAATTCAGTTAAAAACACATTGTTTTTCAAGTACTGTTTTATTTATTAAAGAACATTCCCTCACTGAATTCAGTTAAAAACTCATTAATTTTCAAGTATTGATTTACTAATTTAGTAAAACTATCATTCATCATTTGGAATTCGACGTCTGTCTGTGTTAGCTGTATGGTGTTTGTGTTTTTAATATCATTTATATTATTATGCGCATTGGAAGCATTAAGTGCCATAATGCTATTTTATTTTAATATTAATATTATTTTGATATTTTTTAATTAAAAATAAATAATGGTTAAAAACAAATTGATCCAAGAAAATTCCAGAAATTTTTTTTATTAACTATTTTCTACTATTTTAATATATTATATAAAATTAAATTATCTAATTTGATAATTTAAATATAATTAATGCATTGATTTTAATTTAGAGACTTCTAACGATTAGCAATATGTTCGGTTTATGCGAATTTCTAATGTTTTGATTTTAATTTAAAAATTAGAATATATTTTTAAATATAATTTTTTGATAAAAAATAAATTATAAATAAAAAAAAAATTAAAAATAACTCCCATGCCAACTTCTTCAAAATCTTCCTCAACAACAGATGCTACTTCATTAAACTCAAATACAGACGGATCCGATTCCGATTCTTCTGTTACTTCAACTAATCAATCAACCACAAACACTAGTGACAGTGATAGTTCAGATGCCTCTACTACTTCTGGCAATGAAACATCATCCGGTAGCTCAAGTAACTCGGATATTTAATTTTTATGCGTGCTTAGAAAGGAGTTATTGGTGAGTCATTTAAGGGAGGTGTTTGAGTAAAGTAAATAAAGGCGAGAGTTTCATTTTCAATATTTTTATTATATTTTTGTTTATATTATATTTATTATTATAGTGTTAAGAGATTGTTAAAAAAATTTTAATATTATTAATTATTAGTTGATATAATCAATCGTATTAAAGTATAGACAAAAATATGACTGATATATAGCAAATATTGGCTGGTAATGTGAAACAAATGAAGTTACTGTTTTATTATTAATATTATTTTTATTTTTATTTTTTAATAGTATTAATGTAAGTCTTAAATATAAAGGAAAACTTATGTGTTTTTATGAAGGCTAAAAATATAAGAATTTAGAATCAATGTTTAAAAAGGATAGAATAGTTCGTAATAAAAAACAGATGATAAGTAATTAGCTAAAGAGGCACGTGTAGTGTGGGCGACATATGCCAAAACCACCCCATTTATATTTAAAAATAATAGATTAAATTAAAAAAATAAAAAATAAAAAAATATTTAAAAAAGATCTAATTTAAAAACAATCAATAAATAACATTAAAAACGATTTAACAGAAATGAATATTTAATATGTAAATTATAATCATCGAGTTTTCGATTTTAATTTTGAAAACGACGTTCGTTTTTATTGTGTGTTCGTCATATGTGGCAGTTTTGGCATATGTCGTCTGATATGCACATTTGTGACAATTAAAAAGTAAAATGTAGATATATAGATTAACATACAAATAAAGCTGAGAAGAACAGAAAACGAACGATCGAAACGAACGAACGAATATATGAATAAGAAAAAAGAATAAAAAAACAATCAATTAAGTAAAACAAGCTAGAAAGAATTAGCAGAAAAAAATGAACTATATCGATTTTTTTTCTAGAACTCGCTGTTGATTTAATTTAATTAAATATTTATATACTGTAGCATATTCTATATAAAAAGATTTTTTAAATAAATTAAAAAAATTATTTATCTTACAATCTAAGACATATTGGAATATACTTCACACGTCGAGAACACACAGAAATAAAACTTTGACCGTAGATCGTTAATTATTTAATAATGTTTTTCAGCAAGAAATACTTAAACATCAAATTATTTAATTATTTATCTAAACTTGAGTGTTTATCTTTTTTATTTAAATATTTTCATTTAGTTTTTTTATTTTTCTAAATATCGTTTTCTTCAATTATTTCTTTATATTTATTTTTATATTCTCCATATAAAAATAATAAAGAAGAAAAACTAATACTGGAATATAAATTTTTACTAAAAATAAAATGCGGCAATTTTACAAAACGTTCCAGAAATAAATCAACAAACAAGATCTTTGTTGTTTTAAGATCGTTTGGTTATATGTTTAATATTTTACACGTTGCAGCATCTGAAAAAACAGCTTTATTTTTCAATGAATATTGTTTTTTAAACAAAAAAAGCATTTGTTTTTCAATGAATATTGTTTTTGAAGAAAATCGCTGATTTAAAAACAGTTCACTGAAAAAAACGTGTTCGAAGCGACGATAAATAATATTGTAATGAAGTTTTTGACACGATGTAGGATCTTTTATATTAATACTTTTGTGTTGTTTAAAAAAATTTTTTGCGAAAGCTAACACGAGAGAAGATTACGAACATATTGCGGTGTCGCTACACTTCTGCTTTTCCTAACCAATTATTGCTTTCCCCTATCAATTATTTCCCCCCTAACTAGTTATTGTTCCCTCTAAACAATTATTATCTCCTCTACCAAAAAACTTTATTTGTCATTAACAAAAAACAGGGGTTTCGTTCCGTTAGTTTCGTTTTTTCGTTTTAGTTTTAATTTCGTTTTTTCGTTTCCTTCTTTTACGTGGCAAATAAAGTTTTTTGATCGGGGGGGGGGGGGGGGGGGGGGGGGGAAAAAACTTGGGGGGGGGGAAAAATAAGTGAGAAGGAGGAAAAAAAAGGGGTGAAAGAAAAAAAAGTGGGGAAGGGAAAAAAAAAGG
>SBJP01000796.1:0-10473 GCA_014805705.1 Cucumispora dikerogammari
ACAATAACGAATTTTGAACTACGAGATATCTCGTACTTCGCGTCACAATAACGAATTTTGAACTACGAGATATCTCGTACTTCGCAGTCAAAGTGTTAAGATAGATTAAAAAAAGTTTTTTGAAAGACACTACTCTCAACACAGCAGCAATTTACCATCAATCTTACTCTTATATTAAATAATTGTAATGACGATATCGTCTTTTTTTCTGTCTTAAATATACATATGTTCTTAATAACAAACTTATTTAGTATTTTTTAAAATCTCTGATGTTTTTAGATGTAAAATTTTTTTAATTCAAGTAAAAAATTTTTGAAAAATTGTTTTCATTAGATTTCAGTATATTCATTGTGTAGTAAGTAAACCTTGTGTGTCAATCATTTAATTATATAGTAAGCAATTTTATTACTTCTTTTACTCTTTCGCGAGAAGTAAAATTTATTTTCTTCATTTTATCAAAAACAGCAAAACCCCCTCATGTATTTATCATACTCTTCAAACATGATGTTTATAATAAAACTTTCATGTTTGTTTTTAGATTATTAAAAAAAAAACGTTCTTTTTTAAATTTAAAAAGCTGTTTATAAAATCAAAGTTTTTTTTACATCAACAGTAAACAAATAGTTTACGAACGCACGCGAGCAGTATATATGTGTTCCTTCACTCTTTTTCAACAGTTATAAACTCTTGGGGCTGACTCGATTTGATTTTAGTAATCCAATAGAGTAAAAAACCTGACGCTTTGGTTTTTTAACTAAATTATAACTTGTATAGAAATAGTACGTGTATAATCTTCTGTTACTTTTGAATATTTTTGAAGAAATTAGGTCTCAATCTTAATTTTTTTGTTTTAGTATACATTCGTGGGCTGCTACGTACGAATTGCTTGAACTCCAACACAAATATAACTTAATTCTGATTGAATCAGGTTTATAGAGCATAGAAACTTTAAAAACATAACGTCTGTGATATTTTATATACAGTTATACAATAATCAAAAATAAATAATATAAAAAATGAATTATGTAATATACAGGGAAAGGCAAATCGAAATCCGGACTGCAACTAAGCACCCTTTAAATACATAGTGCGGTTCGTCAAATAAAAAAAGATTATACAATTTATATGATATATTGTCAAAATATAGAATATTATTTAGTGCGGCCCCGTCGGAAAATCAATCAGTTTGTTGTAGCGATAAACAAAAAGGTTATTCTCTCAGCTGTAATATACCAATAAAAGATTTATATTAATTCGGAATTAAATATCTTACAAAACAATATAAATTTTTTTATAAAAAACAAAAATAAAGTAATACAAACACACAATTTGATATATAAGATAGGACAAAAAATATTTTATATTTTTGTAAGATATTTTACTTTAATGTATTATATACATTATATCGATCTATTATGCACTTTAAGACTTTTATAACACTGTAAATCTATCGCACTTTCTTACACCCCTATCCTTATCTAATTATTAATTTTTTAAGCAAAATATATTTATGTGAATTATGTATTAAAAACTTATGTTGATTCTTTTTAAATGAACAAAACATTTTTGTTTAATTACCGCTGCGCCTTAGTGCTAAAAACACATGTGAACACAATTTGTATTTTACAAAAAATTGTTTTTTCATTGAATTCGTTCGAAGTGTTTTTTTTTACATAATTTTCGGCACTGAGAGAACTTATTTTGCATTTTACTATCAAAAAATAATGAACAGAAAATTATGGTTTATGTCTTAAGTTTTATGTTTCAATTTCGTTTATTTAAATCTTAAAAGATTGATTATTTAATTTATAGTGGAGAGAAAATATAAGTGTCATAGATTATAGATTTAAGTAAATATTTTTTAATTTACTTTTTTAATATAAAATTTTTGACGAGTTGTGAGATTAAAAAAGCTAGAAAGTTGACGAGTATTTGTCTGTACTATATTTTAAATTTTCTGTAACTTCAGTGCGCACGTAAATATCGATTTTTTTATAAAACATGATAAAAACAATCGTTTCATAATAAACATAATGAATTTACAGAGTGAAAGCAGTGGCCTTCAGTTGTTAATCACAACTGTTTTGTGTATATCTGAATTATATACGAATCTTTTTGGCAAAAAACTGATAACAGAAAAAAAATTAAAATATCAAATGTGAAAAAAAGATCTTTATGTTTCTTAAGTCGCAATAAGAGTCGTCGAAATGGGCTTACAAAGAAATTTTTCTTTGATATACAAAACTCAACACTTTATAAATGAATATATATATTAAAAAATTAATTTAATATATTTTATTAAAATATTGAATTCGCACTTGGAACTTAGGACGACGTTAGATTATCAATATCAAATTAAAACATGAATGTTTATATATCTTGTCAAAAAAAAATTCGAAAAAATTCGAAAAAATAATAAAAATAAATAATGATAAATAAGTAATTTCTGTCTGTTTATTCTTTATCTGTAATATACAACGAAGATATCAAAACTATTAATATCTAGAAAACATTTTATTTGCCCCTATTATTATAGGGAGTTTTTTTAAAAAAGTATTTTTTTGAAACCCCATGAAAACCCCAACAAAACTCACTCTTTTACGAACCATCGGCCTTGGTTTCTTTTCGAGACCCCAACCAGAAGTGATATATAAACTGCTAGCCAGTGTAGGTTTCAAGTTCTTTATAAATGTATATAATCAGCATTCTTCTCAACGGGAGATTGATATAATAAAACACTTACACCCCCACATATTTAGAGGAAAAGTATCAGCATTTAGCCTCTTTTTCATTCTTATAGAGTTTACGGTGTTTATAGTCAAATGTCTTGATAATAATAGGATGGTTATCTCGCCCCTGTTATTATATATAATATTCAAATTTCTCTTATTTTTATTTATTCGCGTCTATGATAATATATGCATTCCAGAACTTATAATTCCAGTTATTAGTGGTCCAGATAAATATCAAATAATCAACCTTGGTTACAGATTGAGTACTCAATTTTTATTACACGTTTTCATATACCTCTTTATCGCCGCGACCCAGACTATTTTTCTATTAGCTTTATTTCCCACTGAAATATCAAAAACAGAAAACTACGTCAACTTTTTGTTAGCTTTCTGGATGTTTGGAATATTAGCTGCTTTTAAAGAATTTTTTATAAGTCTATTAGAAATCTCAACTCCATATTATAAGCTTATACATGCCATGTTTTACATAACCCACTCGTTAATACTACTAGCGTATATACATTTTTGGAAGAGACTTACAAAGAACGAGTTGATTACGATATTATTCTCAGCTGGTTGTTTCTTACTAGCGACAGTTTTTTATATCTTTTTCTCGCCCCCAAGTTTTGTTTATGAACTGTTCTGCCCCTTTATTTTTCTTGGAACATTTTTTGCTGGCTTCCCGATTTGGAATAGATTCTTACACCCTTCTAATTTGATTGAATAAACATTTAATTTATAGAATTGTTTTTTTTAAAATATTTGTTTTCTAAAGTCTATTTTATTTTATTACTTATTTGTTTTTTGAGTGAAAACCTGGCTTTTCAATTTAGATTTTTTTAAATCTTGAGAATGTTATATTTTCTTGTGTTTTAATAATAAAAAACAAAAAGATATATTTTGAAAAAAGTATATCTTTAAAAAAATATAACACGTGAGATATTTTTCGTATATAAAAAGACTTTTGATTAGTATCTCCATCTTTTATTATAAGCATAAACAATCAACTTACACTATTATAGCCTCAATTAAACAAATTTTATTATAATTTCAATAAACAAAAACATTAAAATAAAAGGCAAGACATTATATAGTAAATTTTTAAATTTTTTTTTAATACCCTATTATTGTCGTTTATATCGAAAAAATCGAACAAAACGAACCAACTGATCGAATTTAATAAAAAGATAAACAATTCAAAAGAAAATCAAACGGTTCAGAAGAGTTTTTGCGCTTAACATTACAACAACGATAAATAAAAAACGTGTTTGATTAATATTTTCTAATTAACAAGAATTTTAGATGGGTTTTGAGTTAATTTTTATCTAGGTTTTTCACTTAATTAATTTATAATGAAAAAAGCTTTAATAAAAAACACAGAGAGTGTTTGAGATATTAGATAACTACCAAGTTTCTTGTAGTTGTTGTTTTTATAAACGGCCGTGCCGTGTACGAGTGTTTTACACTTTTGTTTTCAATTAGGATAAATAGAGAAGCTCAATAATAAATTTTTCTATCAATTATCAATTCGTTAGAAGTTGTTTTTGCCTATAAGCACCGATCATATTTAAAAGAGAATAGATTTTTAAAAAAAAAGGATATTTTTTTTACAAAATTTTTATTTTAGATGTTTTTAGTTTATTAGTTATTTAAAAAAAAGCTTTGATAAGGTTTATTCGCATAAAGATAATGTTTTTTATAAATGAATGCTATGTTACTCTTCATATATATACATTTTTGATTTAAAAAAGATAAAACCCCTTATCTTTCCCTACTAGTAAATTGATTTATTGGCGTTATTAATCAAATATCATCATTGAAAACAAGTTGTTTTCTTGAAAACTACATGATGACATGATGATATATTGAAAAAAGACAAAAAAATTTGAAAAAAAACGTAATTTGATTTTAGATGTTTTTCTATTAAATATACGCGAATCAAATAAATGTTTTAATTTTTTTTTGCTTGATATAAAAATTACTTCTATAACAAAACCAATGGGCCCATTATTATTAATTTATTAATAAGCAAAAACGTATACAGATTTATTGATAATATTGACTAAAAACATCTCATTAAGTATATAGACGTAAAAAACTTTTTTTTTTGCAGAAAATGTTGGCTATTAAGATCATATATTTAATAACTCATCATTTAAAAACATTACATCTTCAAAAAATTAATACTTTGACGCCGTTTATATCAAAAACCACGATCGTACAACTGTTATACGTGTTTTTTAAGCAAAGTGTGAGGGTTCTTAAATACTTAGCGGTTTACACATGATTTTTATGTCTCTTGTTTGTAATCTACTATCATCAATAGAACAAAAAAGACACGCCTATTCTTAAGGGAGAACTATATATCTGTAATAATATATCGAGAAAATCTTTTATAAACTAGTTCAAACAGTCTTTTAATAAAACAAAGAGCCCGCTACTCGACAGTGTCTAAATTTTAAATCTATATATCGAAAATACTTACCGCTTGATATATTTGTTAGTTTCCACTACATAACATTTCAATGCTATATGTTCTAACACTTCTTTATATAATAAGTTGCAACAAAAAAATCTTCTTTAAAAAAAAATAAAGAAAACTCCTTAAAAAATATTTTTAATTATTAAAAAGGGGTTTTCCTCACCATTAAAACAAATTTTAGACAAATAAAAACCGTCTTTTTACTTAAAAAACTCAATCTTTCTGTCTAAAATGACAAATAAAAAATTTAATCAAATGGTCTAAAAATACACAATTACTCCTTTAAATATTTCTTTAAAAATATCAGCATGATTGACTCAGACACCATTTTCAAATCAATAAACTCAGCAGAAAAAACACTACAGGGAGATTTTTCAAAATTTAGTTGTCAAAAATGTGGAAGATTAACAATGAGACTCGAAGAAGAAACACATTGTCTTAACAAAAAAAAGACTCTCTCTTTGGAGTATACTCTTAAAATTGAAATGATTTTACCTGATGATTTCATTTCATTTCGAGAACAAAACGGTATAACCGATTTACACCGGTCTTTTCTATGTGAAGAATATATGATTCAACAAACAGGCAGTAAACAACAGGAGATATATTTGACAAGAGATTGCAAATATGTAGTAAAAGAAGTGACAAAATCGGAATTAAATACTTTTTTAAGGATTTCAGGCGCATATTTTGATTATTTTAATAAGGCCCCATTTACACGGATTTGTAAAATATTCGGGGCTTATAGTATATCCGTTTATAAAAAAGCACAACAGCATTCATGTGTACGAGTTATCGTTATGGAAAATGTTGTTAATAGAAACAATTTATCAAAAATTTACGATTTGAAAGGAAGTACTTTGGGACGATATTCGCTGCCAAGCCAACTAGTTTTAAAGGATAATAATTGGATACAAGATAATATGAAATTACACATCCCTTCAGCCGATTATATGCAACTTTTAGTTGAATTGAACAGCGATTTCGAGTTTTTACAAGCAAACGGTTTAATGGACTTTTCTTTAATAATTGGGATTTATAATGAAAAGCCTACAGATGATAATACTTACTATAAGGTCATTACAAAATGCTTACCAACTTGTCTCAACGATGTTGACAAAAGAAAATATCGCTTGTTGAGTGAAAGTTGTTATTCTTTAAATATGAATAAAAAAGGAGAAACTAATTATAAACTGTATTATAATTTGGGCATTGTCGATATTTTAACTGAATATGATTGTAATAAGAAAATGGAAAGTTGCTTTAAATCCGTGTTTTGTTTAAAAGGAAGGAGTTGTTGTGATCCAAAGAAATATAAAAAAAGATTATTAGAGTTCCTAAAGAAAAGGGTAAATTGATATGTTGTTATTTTAATAAAAATGTTTTTTTCTATAACTCTTATAAAGATATTTCAGTCAAACTATTTAAATAAACAAGTGTGTGTTCTAATTATTTATTTGATTTTATGTTAATCCTTTCATTTATAAAAATAAATAAGTAAAAACAAGTAATTGATTATAAATACTGATATATTATATCATATAAAGGAGAGCAGTAAATTATAAAAAGAAAGGAGTTATGCTAAAAAATAACGCATGAATACAGCAGCAGAGACAAATATGAGAATCGCAACATCAGCGGTTCCTGATCTCGGAGATAAGTTGGCATATTGTGCAAGTGAAACTCATGGATTTATAAAAAAGATACCACCATTCTTTAGAGGGATAATTCATCTCACCACGTATTTAACAGTATTGGCAATGATTGTGATTATGTTTATTGTTCATGCAACTAAACGAAGACCTCTTTATTGGCCAGCTGTTATATACCTCTTTAGTCAACTGGTTTTATTTGGGGTATCTGCCTTCTATCATAGATACAACTTCAGTGATGGAATCATTTATAAACAAAGAGTTTATAGAAATGTTTTAAGACTTGAGAAATACAATGGCGGGTTAAAATACGTTTTGCAGAAAATGGATCACGCGTGTATTTACATTTTAATTGCAGGGTCACAGACATCAACATTGCTTTCTTTATACTATAGCAAAAAAAGTATTCCAAATCCCGTTATTAAGTTCATGTATGTAACTTGGGCGTACGCTTTAATGGGAATACTTAAAGTCGTGCTGTGTGATTATGTTAGTTTCTTAGATATGAACAACGACATGACAAACACATTTATTTATATAGTTCACGGCTTTTTGGTACTTCCTATCATAAAATATTTTTATAAAGAAATGAATTTGTTAGGTTTAGTTTGTTTGTTTCTGGGAGCTTTTTTTTATTCGATTGGTGGTATATTGTTTGCATTGGAAGTGCCTCACATGACAAACAAAAAATTCGGGTTTCATGAGTTTTGGCATTTACAGACTGTTTTTGCTAATGCGTGTTTTGGTCTTCCAATATTTTTAAAATATAGGGAGTGGTGGCGGATGGGGAGATAGAAGGATTCGAATGTAACTTCTATTAAAGTTCTTATAAACAATCAGGTTCTTCCAAAAATTTATTTCTATTTTTTTTTAGTATAATATATTTATTTTTCGTAGTTTCTTCGCATCCGTTTTTTATTTAACTAGAACTGGTTATACGGCTATTAGATATTATGTATGATTTTCAAATAAAACGTGTGTGTAAAAAAAACATTTAAAAAATGAAGAAATAAAAAACACGAACCTGATAAAGAAATAAATTAATCTTTTTTTGTCTAAAAATAATATTTTTACAGACCTTGTATGACTAAAAAACACGAACCTGATAAAGAAATAAATTAATACTTTTTTGTCTAAAAATAATATTTTTACAGACCTTGTGGGACTAAAAAACACGCTTTTAAGATAAACATATGAATGTTATATAATTATGATCTTCGTTATTTTTAGGGATTGGTAATAACGACGTGGTTCGTAAAGCTGGTTGCTATTTTTGCTTGGTAGACCATTTTTTTTTGATAAAAAGACAACCTTTGTAATAATAATAGACAGATCTGATGATGACCCAAACTAAACTGTGAATATACAAATATCGATTGAAAAAAGCTCTTATTTTTATCAAAAAAAACAAATTAAAATAAACAAAAAAAAATTTTAAATAAAAAAAGATTTTATCAATACATGCCGTATTTTTATAGTGTATTTTTGTCTCTTAAAATTCTGTCGGCAAGTATCACTAAAAAATTGTTGTTTTTACTATCAAATGATTATATTATAATCACTTGAAACATCAAGAAAAATTTCATCAAAAAACAAAGAAACAAAAAACAAAGAAACAAAAAACAAAGAAACAAAATCAAAAATAATCAGGTTTGTCAGACTGAAACAGTTTTCTAATAATCAGTAAAAATATGAATAACCCGAGAAATCTAAAATACAAACTATTCACAATTCTTATATGCGAATTTACTGAAAGATTTTATTTCTACTCAATTAAATCTATATTATATACACATCTAACAATTTATTTTTCGGAATCTATTGCAAAAATATTTTTTCATATGTTTATAATTACAACTTTTATGTCGTCTATATTGGGTTTCTATATCGACAATAGAAGAGGGACACTTAAGACTATCAACTCTTCAAACTGCTTTTATTTAGTTGGTGGCGGAATTCAATTATTTTCAGTTTCAAGTTACTTTGATGAAGAAAATATTTTAGGTCTATATGTTTTTTTAGGAGGTTTATTTATGATTTCGATTGGAACTGGTGGTATTAAAACGAATATATCCAACTTCGCTATTGATTTAATTAAGGAATATTATAGTATTAAGCAACGTGGTTCTAGTGTTAACACTGAAGATGATAAAGTCGAAACGCAAATGTCTGAAACAACGTCCGTGTCTGGAAGAACAAATTTGTCTACCGGATGTAACAATAAAAATACAGAAGAGCACTTGGAAATTCAAAAATTTTTCGTCGCTTTCTATTTCTTTATAAACCTGGGAGGTTTCTTAGGAATGATCATCTCTCCATTGTTTTTGTCAAACAAATTTCTTTTATTTCTAATTCCTTTCTTATTATTATCAGTGAGTGCTTTAATATTTTATTTTACTTTCAAAGACTTCTCTGGTTTCCCGTGTGAAAGACGCTGTTCTGTGGCCTCTGGTTCATATTCAACTTTTAACACAATATATTCATCAAAGACCACTTACACTAGAGAAACAAATGAGTGGATATACAAAAAAATTTTTTTAGAACTTTTACCAATAATTCGAATCTTACTACCAATATCTTTGTTTTGGATGTTATATGATCAAATCGCTAGCACTTTTATCCAACAGTCACTCCAATTAAATCTTTACGTGAGCCCATTAAAATTAAATATAAAGCGGGAACAAATGCAATCACTCAACGCGCTTTTTTTACTACTTCTCCTCCCTTTTTACACTCGCTTTCAAATAAAAGATACCACGAAAATGATACTTGGTATGTTTTTAATTTTTGTTTCTTTTCTGAATGCATTCATTTTACAACTATTTATCGTAATTCGAAAAGAAGAAAAATTGTCTATCTTATTTCAAATTCCACAATTTGTTTTTCTGAGTTTGGCTGAAATATTAGTTGCTATCTCTGGGTTTGAGTATTTATATAAAACTAGTCGCATGATCAGTCTGCGTTCAAGCAAGTCTTTACTGTTGAGCTTGTGGTATGTCAATGTCGCATTAGGAAATTTTTATACAATAATTGTCTCATATTTACTTAAGACGGCCGGTCTACAAGTAGAGTTGTTTGTTTATTGTTTATTGGGGCTTGTTGGAGTTGTCTGGTTGGCTGTGGAGTTAAGATATATATCAATGTTCCGTGTGCATAATTGATATTAAAAAGATAATATAGACGAGAAATGAAAATAAAAATTTAATTAACATATTTTATAATAAACACGCAGCATGAGTGATGATCAAGACTTATTTTCAAGCTATTTAAACAACGGGACACATAAACAAACTAATAAAAGAATAAAACGCCATTCAAGTAAAATTGAGGATTTTGCTTCGATACTTAAAGACTCAAATGCTATCGAAAAGGACGCGTCTTTTTTAATACTAAACAAGCCTTCAAAAGCGACAGATGTTTGTCTAAATTTACTTCAAAATACAAATACAAGCAGCGAAGGAGAAATAATAGTTGTTGCAATTGAGAATGAAAATCTCCAGACAACTAGGAATGAAAATCTCCAGACAACTAGGAATGAAAATCTCCAGACAACTAGGAATGAAAATCTCCAGACAACTAGGAATGAAAATCTCCAGACAACTAGGAA
>SBJP01000797.1:0-10472 GCA_014805705.1 Cucumispora dikerogammari
ATTAAATTATAATAGAAATTTGCTTAATTAAATTATAATAGAAATTTGCTTAATTAAATTATAGTGGGTTTTTGCTTAATTAAGATTATAATGGGGGGGGGATACTAGGCAAGTACCGATTGTGGCTTATTGAACATTGAGTTTGATTTGAAAAATTGGATCGGGTTCTTCTGGTACAATAAAAAGTTGAATCGTCTTGTTTGCTATATACTATTCTATATAGAAAAATATGTTTTCAATTTACTATAGTTTCTTTTTCAACAAGCAATAAATTAAAATTAAAAAATTTTTCAAAATTAATTTGTATTTCTTTTTCATTTCATTTTTAATTTCAAATATTGGAACTAAAATATAATCTCAGACTTTATTGAACTAACATAAAATTATCTAAGTTCATTTTTTCTAAATTTAAATTTTTATTAATAAACTCTAACTTATGAGAAGTAGAAAAACGACTACTCAAATTATAAAAAGATTTATATGATTAAAAAGTTTAATCTGTATAAGAAACAGTTGTATGATCAGCTTGAAATAAAAACATGTGTAAAAATGTGCTTGATATTGGCTTGATATATTTGAGGTGATTTAATTTAGAATTAAAGATTTTTTAAAAAAAACATAACTATAAAAACTGGTCCGGCGGCGCGCCCATGGGCAAGTTGACGCAAACACGCTTTTTATTAAAAAAATCAATATACGCGTAAAATCGCTCATGAGCGAGTTGACGCAAAGCAAAATATATTAAAAATTTTAATTAATGTGTCAACTCGCCCCATATAAAAAAATTTTTGTATTAATAAACTAATTAATAATTAGTTCGTTTTATTCGTTCTTTTGTTTATTTTGATAGTTTATTTATTTAGTTAGCTAGTTTATTTATTTCGTTTATTTCGTTTGTTTCGTTAGTTCGTTTTCGTTCGTTTCAATTCGTTCGTTTTATATAAATTCAACTATTATTTATACATTTTTTCTTTTTTCTCTATTTATTTTATTTGAGCTAGTTAAGGCATTAATTAAAATTTTTAATCTATTTTGCTTTGCGTCTACTCGCCTATATGCGAGTTGACGCCTAGCCATAAAAACTCAATAAAAAAAAAGAAAGTTTAATAAAACGATATAAACCCTATAGCTGACGATCAACTAAAAGACGATTACATTTAACTATAAGCAACAACTGCCGTGTAATTACGCCCAAACAGTCGGTTTCAAAACTTTTATCTTGTTTTATATAATTATATTTAACGCTTGAACTCGAAATACAACTAACTTATCTATAAATGATTTCTAACCTCTAAAGTTTAGTTAATATATTTTTGATTGTATCAACAAACCATTCTTTAACACAATACGAACCCACAAAAATTAAAAAACGTGTTAAAATATCGTTTTGCTCTATTACTATAGAAAAATATAAAAACCCATTCAAAAGCTTAAAATGTTATATTCACTTTTTTAAAGTAAACATCTCGCCAAAAATTCTGTTTTAATACACTTACAAAACGCTAAAAAAATTAATATGAACTAAAATTTTTTAATTATAAGAAGCGTATGTTTTAGAAAAACCAGAGAAACTAAGAATATTAAATGTGAAGCCATGTCTTATTAGGGTTGTTTACGTTTTTTCTATAAACTCTTCAAAATATCAAGAAACCAAGTTCGTTTTTTTTGTTTTATTTTAATTTTTTTACATTCTTAAAACATCATTGACTTTTATCCTGGAGTTATGTTTGACCGCGTTTTTTTATCTTTGCTCGATTTTGTTTTATTAAAAACAAGCATGTTTATTTTCAGTAAATACGATTATATTAGACTTGACAGTGACCTTAAACCTATTAGTTGTTATTTTAAGTTATTAAAAAAACTGCTTTTTATTTAAATTTAATTTACTTATTTATTGTTTTATTTTATTTTCTCTTTTATTATTAAATAAACTCTTTCGTTTTATACCATTGAATTAAAAAAAAACAATATAGTGTATTCATTAAAATTTCAAGAAAATAAAAAAAACTTCAAATTAATAGATTTGATATTATTTCAAACAACAGTAACAAAAGATTCCAAAAAGATAAATTTTTATTAAAATTATTCTCAAATCGTTTATAATATCGATAATCACAGACTCGTTCAAATATTTTATAATAAAAATAAAACCCTTTGGCTTTACATCGCTCACTATAATTTAATTAAGCCAATCTTTATTATATTTTAAGTAAACATGCCTGTAATATAATTTAACTTACCAAAATTAACTACAAACTATTTTTTATTATTTTAAGTAAAAAAATTCTTTGTTTCAGTCTATATTGCGCCTATAGGCTTAAAAACGATGTGTGGAAGACTTAATGTTTTTTTTAAATGACTTTTTTTCAATAAGTTTATTGTTTGTGGCATTCTAACTTATTTTTGTAGCAACGATGGATCTGATATGTGTATTTTATTATTTAACAATAGTATTTAATTTTTTATGTATAGTGTGTGTTTTTTCTATAATAAAAAATGTCTAATTAAATTATAATGAATCTTTTTTTAAATTAAAATATATTGAGAAAAATGTATAGATTAATAAAACATATTCTATTATAAAAACTTTGAGCGGGTTTTTTTATTAGGAAATTTCGGACACATATTATTTTGAATAAATGTAACATCTGTTTTCAAAAAAACCTTTTTTTTTTAAAAATTTTTCTCTTTTCTTTTTAAATATAATGTAGTAATATAAAACAAAAAAAACATTACAAAAAACTCAATGTTAGTAAGTCAAAAAACCGACAAACTTAGTTTACTTATTTTATCTCTTTAATAGATGTTCTTATTATTCGAAAAGTTTTAAATCTAACAATTTTCGCGTTACTAGATTTTAATATAGAAAAACTTTTTTTTTCTATGTCAAGATAGAAAAAAGCTTTGATTTTTAAAATCTTTTAACTGATGTTTGAATTTATATAATAATTCCGATGTTATATTATAGACGTTTTCTAAGTTTATATATGTGGACTCGAGGATCAACTAGTTGTTCATTACAGTATGTATACACACAATCAGTAGACTCAAAAAATACAACTCGACGAGACTCTCCGTAATTTAAAAAACAAATGTGTATTAAAGATATTGAGTTTAAAAAAAAGTACACATACATATTTTTTTTTAGTAATCGTTTTTTTGATTTGTAATAATATACTTTAACTTCTGTTTTTCTACTTATTATTCATCGCCTTTGAAGTTATAAACAGAAAATTAAGCAAAAAAAATCACGAATCGACAACGAAAATAAACACACCAAGTTAATTAAACAAAACACATTTATACATTTAACTATTATTTTTTATCATAAAAGCAAAGGCTTCAAAAACAACATGTTTTTTTACGAAACTTATTTTTCTTATTAAAAGACTTTGATTTTGTATGTATAATTAATTAAAAACTGTTGAAGGAAAAAACGCGTGATAACTTTGATGTTTTTTTATAAAAGAACAAAAAAATGAAAAAAGTAATAAATACACACTTTACTGTTATGTTATAGACTTGATTTACTTTTACTTTGATAAAGCAAAAGGTTTTCATTTTTCTGAAAAAGAAGAATTACATAAAGTCTTTTAGACTCGCAAATACTGTGTTTCAAACTCTGTAGATAGTCATTATATTTATTATTAGTTATAAAACAACCCTGTACACAATAAATAAAAGTATTATATACTATATATTTGTCTTAAAAAACGTATTTGAATAAAAGATACTTAAATGTTTGTTTTTATATAATGCTCTACAAAAACTTCTTTTTTTTTCTTTTGTTCAGATTATCACTAATATCTTTGATGTTTAACCGATTCTTTAGAACACTGATCAAAAGCATCGCTTAAAGATCTCAGACTATAATACATTCATCTAGTTTAATGTTTTTTTGTTATTCAACCCGAATTATGCATTTATTTGACCGGTTATTACATTAACACTTTCACGTTTTTTGAAAAATTTATAAAATATATTCGATTTTGTAAAACTTTTATTCTTTTTAGCTAGCTTATACTCTTATAAGCGTTGTTTATTTGTCTTGAGTAATTAAAAATGAGAGTCGAAACACATTTTGCTCATTATATTATATCTTCATAAAGGTATTTTCTTTAAATATGTCTTCTATTCAACTCTAATAGATGGTATTTAAAAACCGTCTTTTTCCACAGAACAATATTTTTTCTCATGGGAACACGTATGTTTTTGTATACGAGATTTTTTGACTTTACATTAGACTTTCTGTAAATAAAGAAAACTTTCAGAGCTCGATTTTAATCGTTGCTTATAAATGTGAAATCTTTAGATCGAAATTTGCCACAAAACAGTGAAGCGGTCATCGTTGAATAAAGACCACATTACTTAAATTTGAAACAAAGTGTTTGTTTCAAAAAGACTTTTTTAAAAGCTCTCTGTTAGATTACAGTAGAAAAACACTCGGAAAAGTTTTATTTTATGTATTAGTCTGTTTAATTTGAAACCGGGTTTTGAAGCGCATTTTTATTTAATATTGTCAAGTAGTTTTATCAGTTGTTTTTTTGTTTTTAAAAAAACTGCCCAAAAAAAAATTTTTGTTTTTCTTCTTATGAAAAATTTTCAGAAGTTGAAAAAACTCATGTTCATAACATTATCAATAATACTTAACAAAATTCAAACGTTTAATTGCAGTCTCACCCTTCGAGTACAAACTGCTGCTCTTAATGTATTCTTTGGTTGCGCACCTTGTTTCTCAGAAAATAACAACTGCGCTTCCATAAACAGAAAAAACAACATTTCTAAATTAAGTAAAGAAAAACTATCTGACCTTACATATAAAAGCGAACATAACATAAAACCTATAAATGAAAATAATTATAATTATAATGAAAAACACGACTCGTCGCCTGCCGCTGGCTATAATCAGACAGTTAATAAAGAAGAAACAAAAACGGTTTTAGATTCGAAAACTACAATACAGAATGAGCTTCGAAATGCAAGCGCTATTATGCCTGAAAAAAAAGACATAGAACAAAACATGAAACTTATAGAAACACAGAGAGCAAATGAATTGAGCTGTGCTGTTTCAATAGAGATACAAGTTGAACTAGAAAATAAAATTGTTGCAATAAAACATGTGGATTTGGAGTGGGGACAGAAGTTTTTGTCGGATATATTAGAAATCTATTTTTTAAAGCGGCAATTTTTTTCCTTTTTGATATATGCGTGCGATAATAATATAGAAGTAAAAATATCTTCAATTTTCAATCCAAAAACACTTAACGAATTGCTAAGTATGTATGTTTTTATGACCTGTGATTGTTTTAGAGAGAACCCAGACAAAACCCATAAAATTATGCAGATTGCCTTAAAACAAAAATCACTTAGAAATTATACAAAACAACTTAAAGAATACAAAAATGATATTTTATTACCTCCAAAACTGCAATCGCATTTTTTTTCTGTTAATAAATGCTTAGCGAATAAAAAAATTCCAAACAAAAACATAACCCGTCTAATTAAAACTAAAAGCTATAACACTATGAAAAATATAATATTTTGTTCCATTAATATGTTTAGGCAAGATATAAACGAAATTGAATTTCCAGATAACAACACGGATATATTCTATAGTGATGGAAAAGTCAGCATCAATATAAGGAAAGATTTTTTAAAAAAGTTGATTAAAGATTCACACAATAAGTTCAACTTGAAGGTTGAAGAACAAGTGCTTGAAGAGTTAAAAACACGAGATAAGTGTGTAATATGTAAGGCGATTAAGCTCAATGACGAACAAAAAAAAAAGTATAATATTTTTCAAAAAACATTTGCAGTCAAAAAAACTTCAAGTAACCCAACGATGCTGTTTAATAAAAAATTTTCTTTTCCTATAAAAAATGATTCTTTAAAGGAAGCACTGATTGTAGAGTTTAGACACAGTTCCAATGTAATATATTCACACGTATCACAGCCTGAGTTTGAGTGGATAGAAAGCGTGTTCTCTGAGATTTTCGATTTTTTGTTTATAAAGCAGGAAATAAATAAAATAAAGATGTACTTCAAAAAAAATGACGAAATAAACAAAGAACCAACAAGTACTGATAATAATAAAAAACTTTTTGATTTTTTTGCTGAGATTTATTTTTTATACGAGGAAAAAAATTTAACAGACGAAGTTGGTGAGAAAACATCTAGAAAAGCAGAATATACAAAATCCAGTGTTGTTGATAAATTTTCCATTATATTAAAAAAACATATTGCAGAGAGTCAAAACGAACAGCTCTATAAACTGTTATATGAGGCAAATACTAGCAGCGATGAACTAAACGTTTTACAAGATTATTTTAATAATATAACAATATATGATATTGACATTAATATGAAAGAAAATGAAAGAAATATATGTCGAGGCTGTATAATAGAATCCGAAGCTAGAATGTATATTAGTAAAGGGAAGCTTATAGATGTTATTCAGTTACATAATAGTAATTGCTATAATAGACTGGAGGCATATAAAAAAAAATAAAATTTTACAAGGGTATTAAATAAAATAGAAAAAAAGATGCGAAATATACATCTTAAACGTTTTTTTTAATATAAAAAATTTTTTTTTTACTATATACTCTTCGAATATTGTTAATTAAGCAAATTTACATCATATGAAAATTTAAGATTTTATATTTAACTAAAAATTAGAAAATATAATCAAAGATTTTTTTCTCGATTATCGAGCGCAAGCAAGTATTGGTTAACCGCGGTATAAAAGTATGAATAAAACCTCACTTCCCGAAGAAGTGACTGAAAATATAAACGATTAAAAAACATTTAGAAAAACACAAATAATAAATTTTCGTCTTTTGGCGCAATAGCGCATTAATTCAAACAGGTTTTGTTCAATTAGAGTAATGAAAAAGGTTTTTACTTGTTTTTAATAAATATAATTTTTTTTAATCAATTTTAATAGTGAGAATTTACTTAATTATATTATATTGAGTTGAAAATATATTTGTTCCGAAAACTGTTTTATTTTGTATATTAAAAAAACATTCTATAATGTATATTTCGTACTTTTTTTTTCTATTTTTTATCCTTTCTTTTTTAAAAATAATTGTGAATCACGATATTATATTATACAATCTTTTTCTTAAAGAGTTATGTTCAGTTATTATTTATGTGATATTTAGTGTGGTTGAAAATTAACATGAAAAGAGTATATAGATAATAGTGTAGTGTAGGCGATTGAGCAAATAAACAATAGTTTTCTAGTAGTCGCTTTTTTCTTTCAAACGTTGAATGACGCTTTTGTAACAAGCACGAGTTTTTCAACTTTAATTTTAATATCACTTTTTTTCGAATGTTTTTGTTTCTGTGTTTTTTAATATATATTGATAAGTGTCTGAAGTTTCTGTATATGAGAAATTTTTCAAGCTCCTAAAGTTTCGATTCAACGATTTGTAAGTTCTTGAATAAAATAGAGAGTGATCTTCGTAGATTTATGTTTTAATTTGTTTATTGATAAATATTGTATTCAATATCATAGAGAAATCTGTTTTTTTCTGTCATAAGAATTTTTATTACTCAAAGATTAACCGTTCTATTAAATCTTTCATAATTTGTCACCGTCTTTACGGCTTTTAAAGCGCACTCAGAACGTTCATAATATTCTTTGATAATAAAAACTCTTTTATATTTCTTAAGTTAACTCCCCCCTCCCCCCTCACACACACTCTCAATTGTCGTGTTGAATAATTTTTTTACGGTACTTATTTATTAAAAATTTTTTTAGATATTTGTAAACTGGTTTTGAGAATTTTCGGTGATTATGAAAAGAAAAGGTAAACTTAAAAATAGTCTATAAATGTATAAATATACAGTTTTAAATCGTTGTTCTTTGCTTATTCTATAAAAAAAATTTATGATCAACTGTACATGAACGTAATTCGGAACAAAAAGTGTTAAAGAATTACGGGCTATGTAACAATTTCTTTTTGATAGACAATACACTCGCTTACAAAGCTTGTTGTTTTTCCGCAGTATCTTTCCAACAGTTGCGATATAATTGGTCTCGTACAGTATAAATACTTAAAAATTTAATTAAATCTCATTATCTGTTTTTTTATTAAAACAGCTTCAGTGTGTTAACACAGGCATATATAACGCTGGAGTCTGCTATTTTTATGCGTTAAAATATTCGCTATCTAAAGAAAATTTTTTAATTTTCTTGTAAAAAACTTTTTTATCACTTTTAAGTTTGTAAACTCTATTTTGTTCTGTAAATAGTAGATTTTATTCAACTTTTCTTTCCCTGTTTGAATTAAACTTGTTTTAGTTATTAAGATAGCGTTTTTATTTTATAAGAAATGTTTTGAATATACAAAATAAAAAAAATACTAATTGTGCTTGTATTAGTCTAACCGGCCAAATCCAGTTGTAGCCTCTCTCTTTTTTACAACAAAAAAAAATGTGCAAACAGTTTAATAGATAGTGTTTGTTATAAAAAGGCCGATAGTTGCTGAAAAACATATGCTGTTAGTCGTTTATGTTTAAATTCAAAAAACGAGTTTTTTAAAGGTTTTTTTTGATTAGCAGATTGTTTTTTATGTATTTTTTCAAACGTTTCAAAACTATTCAATTTTTTGAGTGTGTATTTCGGCGCTTTGGTGGTCTATAAGATGCTTACTATGGTTTATTTTCAGGTGTTTAAAAAACGTTTGAAAGGCTGTTATAACTCCCATATTTTTCTGTTATTATTTTTGTTTAGGTCTTAATGTCTTTAAAAGCATATCATTAAGTATCTTACTGTTTCGTTCACTAATCATTTAAAAATTTTTTTTGTGTATTCTATAAATACACCCGACACACTAAATCGTTTCTGATATTCTCGCTAAATTTTCTTTTTTTTTTGTTAATTTGATCTCATTTACTTCAATTAAACAGTCTCGTTTTTTAATTTTTGTAATTTTTTTGTCGCTTATTTTAAATCGTAAATTTTTTAAAACTGTATTAATTCCAGCTTTCTCTGTTTTTTTCGTTTTTTATTTTTTTATATAGTGTCTCTCAACCAGAGATAAAAAAACATTTTTATTTTTGCATGGATAATCTTACACTTTAAAAAACAGACCTTTTCCTTATACTAATTGCTTTTTTTTGACATTTCTTTGTCAAACAACGACACAGTAGATCATACCATGTTTTTATATATCTAAAACAACATCTTTCGAAAAACTTTACAAAACTTTTTTTTGTGTTATGAAACTCATTTTAACACACAAATAAAAACGTCGGGCTGCAGAGTCGCATTCGCTTTTAATCCTTTTTTTCGTTCACATGTGAGATTGTTTTTTTTGATGCAAAAAATTTGAAGAGAGGAAGCAACAACCGGATATAACTGTCTAACCTGTGAGAAAATATATAGCAAGAGTTTCATTGTGTTAAATAAATTGCATTATTTTTTAAAAAACAAAAATAAGTGAATCAATAAATACTGCAATATGTGCACTTAAATTATATTTTTTTTCGCAATCCTGTTTAAAACTATAAATTTCTATTATAATTATTATAGTTTATCTGATTTTGTTTTCGGTTTTATTTTTTTTTAATTATCGGGTGTCATTAATTTAAAACATTGTGGTTTAAAACAAACTGAGAGCCACAACTCAAAAACTATTTCGTTTTATATTAATTAAAGGTAGTAGATAGAATATATAAAAACATCTTAATCTATTTATATTTAATATATACTGTAATATATTTCAACTTAGTTAAATTTTTAAGTTTCTTGTAATATAAACATTAACTCATTTCACGTAAAATATAATATATAGAGCAACAAACAAAATAGCACCTTTTTTTCTTTATATACAAAATAGCACTTTTTTTATATGAACAAAATAGCACTTTTTTCTTTAATGTTGACAAAATAAATAGCACTTTTTCTTTAATATTGACAGAATAGCACTTTTTTCTTTAATATTGACAAAATAGCACTTTTTTTTTATATGGACAAAATATCACTTTTTCAAAAAATAAATATAAAAAAACAAGAAAATATTAACATTATTACTAGGGCAACCAGAAAAAGGCATTTATTTTTTATTTTTATGGCATTTAAAAATTTCTAAAAGACATTTAAAAACTTTGAAAAGACATTTAACAGTTTCTAAATCGGCCGTTTCATATTATTCTATAATATGGCTTTGTTATTTTAACGATAGTTTAATATAGTATCGATATTATTTATATCATTAGAAAACGCCAAATAAACTAAATTATAGAATAATATACCCTTTATTATAATTTTTTTTTTGGTTTATTGATAGAATAATTTGTTTTTATTGTTTTTTTTGCACAACTCAGTATTATCAAAATTTAAAGAGCAATAATAACTCGCTTTTTTAAAACTGAAAAACAACCAAATTCGTTTCTACACACTTATATATAAAGGATCAGTTATTGGTTTGAAACTTCGTTCGTAAAAAAACATTAGAAAA
>SBJP01000798.1:0-10455 GCA_014805705.1 Cucumispora dikerogammari
TGTTAGAATAAAGTGTATCATCGGATTTATCCTGACAAAAACAGTAAAACCTTTTGATATTGTAAAGACTGTCTTAAATCATTTTGTTTTCCAGAATGTTATAATGACTATCATGGGGCTAGACACGATTTTTATCTATCAGAAAATGAAGAAGAAATTATTGAAAATGAATTTAGTATGGAGGATTCGAAAATTTAATTAACTAATTTCTTTTACAGCAACTCTTTTCTTCTATTTTTTTAGTTTTTTTTTTATTTTTTACTCTTTTTTTATATTTAAATTTTCATAAAATATAAAATAATTTTTATCAAAAAAAAAATCTATTTTTTCCCCAAAAATTCTTTGAGGGTTAATAACTCCTTTCCCCAAGCTAAAAAATCACTCAAAAATGCAATAATATTTTCTCTTTAATTTATTGATCATATCAAACAACTTTCCCCCATACAAACTCTTTTTTTAAATTACCAAATATAAACAAAAACATATAATAAATAAAAAATATATTTAAAAATAACTGTCACTATCATAATCTAAACTGTCTTCCTTATCATTATTGTCATCAATAAACTTATTCCTACCATTAAACCTGCCCCTGTTATTAAATGCTCCCCCACCTCGTCTGTTCCACCCTCTTCGCTTATCTGCGCCCCAGCCCAAACAAATTAGCCGAATAACCGCTAAAACAGAACTGACTAAAATCCTTAGCTTCTCTAAAAACAATATTCGTTTCCCCCAGTTCACAACTTTGTCCAAATTAGAACACAAAACCTCAAAATCCCTACAAACCATCTTAACCCTCTTTATCTGTTTAGTAAACGGAATAAATTCGTTAAGCCACGGCATTCGTTCTATGTTCATTAATATTAGCTTTAGTTCCGTAAATACCTTACGGTAGCGCATATAAATGTAGCCACTGGGACAAATACTTAGTAAAAGATTTATATTTGGAATTATAATATAAAACAATATGTTTATTACTAAACTTGATGAAAGAACGTCTCTTTCGTTTTTAAACAACTTTTTATCATTGGTAATGTTTTTATTTATAATGTCGGTAAAATACCCATAAAAATAAGAAATCTGCTTTAAATAAGAAAGGTGTTTAGAACCAATAATGGAATTGAGAGCAAAACTAAGAAATACGTTTTTGTAGCTGAAAGTTGAGCTTGAGTCGGTCATGCTTATTATATTATATATTATTATATAATATATAATACACATTATACGAATATTTTTAAATAGGGGCTAATGTGACAATAAAAGGGAACATGTTTTTTTATTATAGGATATTACATAGTATAATAATATATATAGAATATTGCACAGTATAATAATATATATGGAAAAACATAAAATATAGAACTTTTTTTTGGTAAATATAAAATATAGAACTTTTTTTTGGTAAATATAAAATATAGAAAAAGATTTTTAATTTTCAGTATTTGATCTAAATCTAGATATTCTTGGTCTGCCTCTACTTCTCTGTTCAGCGTGAGGTTTAACATTATTTCTTAAAGCCATGTGAAGCTATATTAAGAGTAAAACGGTTTAGATCAATTACTGAAAATTAAAAATTTTTTTCTATATTTTATATTTATCAAAAAAAAAAGTTCTATATTTTATATTTATCAAAAAAAAGTTCTATATTTTATAATGCCCCAATATATATAGAATATTATACAGTATTTTTACTATATTATAAATAAAATATTATGATAGATAAATATACAATGGCTACAATTAATTATAGTATAAAATATTATTATATCAAAACACGCCAATAATCAATTTGTTTATAAATTATCTTTACTATATTATATTTTCTTATGTTACTAATAACATTGAAAAGTGGAGACTTAATGATTCGCTTATTAAAAACAATATTTTTCTTGAATTTTTATCATTTTTTTAATAATCGATTTTTAAGCCGTTTTTTTTATATTATTTGCATTCAATTAATAAAAAACATTTGTCATTAATTGATCTTTCCCACTATAATTTAAGTATATATCTTTCTATTATAAAGTAAATAAGTGAAATGTTTTTATACAAAAACAAAAAAAACATTATTGCTTTAGTTTTTAATAAACAAAACAACTTGTTTTTTGTAACTGTTGCGGTGAAAGGCGTAAAAACACAACCAGAGACTTTTGATTGTTTGTACAAATAATTGTTTTTTGTAACTGTTGGGTGAAAGGCGTAAAAACACAACCAGAGACTTTTGATTGCTTATACAAATAATTGTTTTTTTAATTAAATTCGCCCGTTTGTAATTTTTTATAGTTTTTTCTTAAACGGGAAAAACTGATACGTGTGTTAACAATATTTAACAACAATAGGAACGACTTACTTTTTATATTTAATAAAATTTGTACAAATATAAGAGTGTAACTAAAATTTTCAATCATTATTTGTGACCAAACATAACCATATTATGGTTCGCGGCTTAGTTTACACTTTTTGGAATCTGAATCAAAAAGCGTCAGCCCAAAAATTGATTTTTTTATATAAATAATCTTTGAAATATACGGGCCAACAAAAACATATATTTTTTTTTCGCCAGAATTTATAAAAACTGTATAAGATGTGTGTACAGTTCAATTAACAATAACTACTTGTAAAAGAACAAACATTATGTTTTTTATATATAAAAATCTTCAGAATTAATTGAGTTCAACTTTTTAAATCGCTATATGAATTGTTTGTTTTTTCAACTTTTTCTTCTATAGTCTATTTATGAACTGTTTCTTGTTTATAGTTTTTTTTGTTGAAGTTTTATATTATAAAATATAAAATAAAAAAAGCGTTTAATATAAAATATAGAACTTTTTTTTGGTAAATATAAAATATAAAACTTTTTTTTTGTAAATATAAAATATAGAATTTTTTTTTGGTAAATATAAAAAATAGAACTTTTTTTTGGTAAATATAAAATATTGAGAAAGATTTTTAATTTTCAGTAATAGATCTAAATCTAGATACTCTTAATCTAGCTTCACATGACTTGCCGAGAAATAATGTTAATTCTTCCGCTGAACAGAGAAGTAGAGGCAGACCAAGAATATATCGTGATTTAGATCAACTACTGAAAATTAAAAATCTTTTTCTATTTTTTATATTTACCAAAAAAAAAGTTCTATATTTTATATTTACGAAAAAAAAGTTCTATATTTTATATTTACGAAAAAAAAAGTTCTATATTTTATATTTAAAAAAAAAAGTTCTATATTTTATATTTACGAAAAAAAAAGTTCTATATTTTATATTTATCAAAAAAAAAGTTCCATTTTTTATGTTTTCCCATAAAATAAACAGTACAAAAAAAACTATATTTTTGATTTTACTTAGATGTGTATGTATAGTTTAAAAAATCAAATTTTAGTTTAAAAAAAACGCTTCAGATTTTAATTATCTAATGTTTTCTTTTTTGTTATACGAAAAGAGATCAATAGTTTTTATAAAACGATGTTCTTATTAAAACATTAGACAAGGATTAATATTTGTTTGTGTTAATTTTTTTTCTTTTTAGTATTTTCGTAGTTGTGTTTATAAAAAAGCAAAAATAATTATAATGATTCGAAAAAAAAAATAAATATTAAAAAAACATGTTTTTTATAAATGTTGAATTTAGTCTGAGATAATTAAACAGCGTATACAAACAACTAAATATTGAGAAAATATTTAGAATCTAAGTAGTAAATAAAAAAATCTTTTATGAGTTGTCACTAATATATCTATACTAAAAATTATTATTGTTTTTTTTTAATTAAAGTGTTCTCACTTTGTGTTAAATTTTTTTTTAAAAATGCTAATTTTCAATATATCGAATGTATACTTATCTGATATATTTTCTTTTTTTTAAGTTAATAAAAAAAATAAAAAAACAGACAGAAGATATTAATGGGTTTGTATCGACTGAACGAGATAAACAATCTATTATAATTGTCTGGGAGGGGGGGGGGGGGTAGGAGAAAAAAGTGCGTATCGAAACTGTCACAACTAAAAACGTGTTTTGTTTGCCATTTTTTGTTGCCTTTCTTTCAAACATCTCAGATTATCTAAATTTAAGTTCGCTCAAGAAAAGTTGTAAAACAATCACGACGATGTTTTGTTTATTTGATATAAAAACTTTTATACAAAAAACATATACAATAATTATGTTTGTTCTTAAATAAATTAAAGTGTCTCTCACATATGTATTTTGTTAAGAAGGAACATTATACAAATCGAGAGTTTCTTTTTAATTAAGTTAAAAACTAAAGATTAAAAATCAAAAACTTTTAAAAAGCTTCAGTTTTTAGAACTCAGCAGTAGAGAACAACTGTAAGTTTACTGTTGTAAAAAATAAAACTTTGTTTTTTTTATGAAAATTCCCGAAACAGAGTCATATTCAACTAAATCAAAAAACAATAATTTTTTAAACGCAAACGAGCAAATTTCGACAAATATGAAACAAAAAAAACATTAAAAAACTTTATTTCTTTGATCAATGGTACTTACTATAAAACTAAAAATTATAAGCAGAAGTGTTTTTTTTTCGTTTAAAAAAACCGAAAAAAAAACGATATCATTTAACTTATTGTCACACTGGAATACTTTAGCGTTTTAAAAAAATTGTTGTTATTTATAAAAAACGACGTGTTATATTTATAAACTTTTCTTATCGTTAAAAATCGAAATAATTAGTTAAATTTTCAAAAATATCATTTGAGCAAAACACAACAAACTGCCTATTATTTTTTTCAAGTTAAATACGTTACGTATTCATCTGAGATAACATGATATCGAGTATTTTCATATTCCGGTTAAACTTACAGTCTTTATAAGTTAAAAAAACAAAATTATCATCAACTGAACTAAATTAAAAAACAATATAGAAATTAAAAGCACAAACATATAACAAACGGCCGACCCGTAAAAAAGCGATAATAGTATAAAATAACCTTATAATGAAAAGCAAACAAGAAAATTAAAGAAAATAAAAGAAAAAAAACGGAACAGAATAGAATAAAACAACAAATAGATCAAAACGAAACAGAATGTGACATAACAGAAGCAAGAAAGGAGTAAGGCTTGCTGGAACAAATGTATAAGAAAGACGTAAAGAAACTTAAATCGTTTCAATAAACATCGAAAAACCTTTATAACGAACTCATGTTTTATCTTTTTTAAAAAAATAACAAAAGGCATTGATTTTTTTTAAAAAAATTGTTTTTTGTGCAGATTAAAATAAAATAAAACTTTTAACTAGTGTATAGTTTAGAATGAACTTTAACAGATTGTTTTTTTTCATTACAGTCAACATTTCCGCTAGAGGTCTGCGATAAATAGATACTGGTTTTCATATATAATAATTAAAAAAACAAGCATTACTTATTACGTATATAAACCTCCGCAACTTGTAAGAAAGTTAAAAGAAACAGAACTTTGCCAAAAAAAAAGCAGATATGTTCAAAAAAGTAAAAGAAGCACTTATAACGAGAAAAATGAGTTTGAAAAAAAAAATTTTAAAAACAAAAAAAAAGTAAAAAAACTTGTGTTTCTTGCTTATGTGTTTTTTAAAAGTCGCTTTAATGTGTTATTTTAGTTTCGTTAAAGATCTTAACAAAAACAATAAAATTAAGGGTTTTTTTATAAAAAAAACTAAAAAAAATTTCTTTAAAAGAAAAGCTTTATTTTGATTAAACAATAGTTATCAAAAACTATCATCTGCACTCATGCGCGAATAATACTCGGAATAATATATTTCCTCTAATCTAAATACAATCTCTTTATCAAAGAATGAGTTTTCCTCATAAAAGTCTAATAAAATCGACTCGCCATAATTTTTTCTTATTTTATTTATATCCTTTTGGTGCTTTTCACACGATACATTAATAATATTTTCATTATCTCCTTTTTTTATGCAACATGAAAGAAGATCGTTTTTACATTTTCGATATTCGATGAATCTTGGGTCTATTAAGGGTTCGGAGCAAGTTTCATACTCCAAACAAATATTTATTCTTAAATATTCTTGATAATATTTAATCAAGAGTTTTAAAACCTCCCTTACATCCAAGAGTCGATAACATATTACTCGAGACATATTATAGCAAAAAACTTCTTCTTCTTTTATCGAAAATCTAGGACTGTAATACGTTAAAAAGTGACTAATAACATGAAAAAAATCTTGAATGTTTTTATTTTCTGACACGTCAAATGAAAAACCCGGATTCATAAATAAACATTTTCTGATCATGTCTCTTGAATTTCCGGTGCGTTTTCTAATCATTTTCTCTAATCGCTCTAGTAAATATATAAACGAAATGTCTTTTAAAGCAACAGTCTCTAAAAAACCCATATTTACTTCGTTTTTTTCTGCAAATTGCTGTGATGAATCTAATTCTTCAAATACTTCTGTTAAAGTTTGATAATTAAAGCATCTCCCTCTGCCATTTTCGACTAATATCATTGTATTTATTTTAGTGGAAAACTCATAGAAAAAAGCGATAAAGTCTGAAAAAAATAGTTTTCTCATAATCTTTTGTATGCTAAAAAATTTTAACGTGTGAGAATTTTTCTTTGGCTCTGTGCTCATAAACAGATCAATATCTTCCGCTGGAAATATCCAAGCTTCATAAGGCTGAACAAAATACTCGCTTATTAGTTTTTCAAACTTTCTATCAAATTCTTTTACTTTTTTTAACCGCTCATTGTGTATTTCTAGAACCTTCGTCTTAATTCTGCGAAACATTTTTAATAATTTTTCCTGCTTTGTTTCAACGCAATCGTACTCTACAGAAGTGGATATGTTTGGAAAGGAGTAGATAATTTCAAGTAGCATAAGAATTTTCACTTTTTTTTCGTTTTTATCGATATTTTTTGATTTAATTCTTCGATTTTGGAGAATTAAATTAAAATTTAAAATAGTTTCTGTCTGGTGAGCGTTTTTGTGACATTTAGCATTGTTTAACATATGAGCTTCTTTTTTATTTAGTTTAATCTGTCTAGTTGAATGATTCGATTTAGTTAGACCAAAAGATATTACTATAAAAACAAGAACGCAAGAAAAGAAAACAGCGAGTTTCTCAATAATGTAATTGCTTAGTTGCTTCAAATCTCTAAATTGCTTCGCTTTTTTAACTTATTATATTACAAGAGGTGACTAAAAATTTTTTTTAATTCTAAAACGCAACTCAAAGAAAAAACCTGATACATCCAGCTACAAACAAAAAGAAAAAAAAACAAAATAAAATGTTTGACAGCGTATTTGTATTATATGCGACAATTTTATATATAAAAACAATATCGACTGTCACCCCAACATTCTTAACAACACGCCCAAGACACAACAAGTATTCGATTAAATTGTTTTATAAAATGAAGGAATGTTTTTCGAAATCAAATCAACCCTTTCTCGATGTCATTTTTATACGTTTTTTGAATTTTCATCATAAAAATGCTCAATCAACCAACTCTGGTGTTAAAAATTTTTAATTTGTCGTAAAAAATTGTGTTTTTTTGATTTTATAACCGGTCTTCGGCATTTCAACACAAAAAAAATATTATTAATTATATTTTAATTATATATAGTGAAAACTCAAAAAATCTTTTTTTTTGTGAAATTCATTTGAGAACTTTTTATTTTATAGCCAGTCAACGAATTCTTTTAATACGCACACGATTTAAAATAACAACGATACGATTATAATGACATATCTATTATTAAAAAACAAAGACCAAAAAAAAACAACATCCGTTCCATTTTTAAACTATAATTATACGATTTACAACAACACATATTGAAAAAAATAAGTTTCGTCAATTATAAATATTTCTAATTAGTTGATGTAACTCGATAGAGAAAAACAAACAACAATTAAGATATTTAATTGCAGAGCTTAAGAGTACTTTTGGCTCATCTCTAAAAGTCGCATCTAAGCCGCAGTCGTTTTCTTAAAACAATATGCATCGGTTAACTTACATAAAGTATGAGCATATATATTTATATTTTAAATATTTACTTTTAATCTCTTTGAAAAACCAAATGTTGATTTAGTTTTCAAATAGTTTTCTATATATATGTTTATATTGACAACTCAATAATAAATAAAAATGTTTTTTTCATTATGTTTCTTTAGTTTTAACTATATAATATAGAGATGCAAAACATAATAAATTTTCTATTCAGAACTGTAATTTTTATTTGGGGTTCGAAACAAACTGTGTTTAATTTGTAACGTTTCATTAACAAAAGTTCTTTTTTCTGTTTATTTATTTGACTCATGACCATGTTTCAGTTTTAACTGGTACATTAGTCTCTGCTTTTGATCATCGTATGCAATTGCTCATTTTATATCGCATTTTTGTGAAAGAAAATCTTTCGTTAATAAAATCAAATATAATTGATTTTTTTTACTTTTTTTTTAATGATCAAAGACTAGTTTTTTCTTTTAAAATGGAAATCAGACATAAATTTTTTTTTTTGAATTAGATCGAAAATGCAGCTCAATCTTAAAAATAAAGAAACATGCAGTATAATCAATTGTGATGGGTTCAATTTTATTGAAACAAAAACAAACAAACATCAAATATATTTTTATTATTACATATCCTTAGTAAGCATTTTCGTATATATTGTTTCGGAAGGTTTACGACAGTGTCTGTAAGTTCGTGTTTGCATTCAAAATGCATTCAAACTGTTGAATTGTTCTAATTTACAGAAGTATAAAAATAACACCTTTTGTGCGAATATAAAAAACGTGGCGACAACACAAGCAAGTTATTAAAACGTTTCATGTCTCTTTGATGTTCTGTTTTATTTTTAAAAAAAGTGTTAGTTATTTTTGAATTAAAACTATAGAAAAAACAAACGCAGTTGTAAATCATTGGAAATTGATTAAATCTATTGAAAGATATTTATTCAAGCTCTATATTGTATTATTCTTGTTTTTATATATAATAATAACTTTCCTGTTACTCTAGCTCTTTTCTTTTACTTTTTTTTTGTTCAAAGATAATCTATTAGATTCACATACTCACTTAATCAAACGGCTGTATGGGAGAAAGTATGAGAAATGTAAATTAATATATGAAAATTTAGAAAAAAAAATAGAAACTATTAAACAAAACAGTAAGATTGTTATAATTTATTGACGCTCTAATAAACGATTATACAACCGTCGCTTTTTTAATGTAATTTTCTTTTAATAACAAAAGCACCCTAGTATATCAAGTTATATAATTAAAGGAAAAAATTGCCCAGAGCCATATGTGTATTTTAAAAAAGATCCAGACAAAATAAAAATATCTGTTTTAAAAAAAGTCTACATACAAACAACTTTAGAACGCATACGCTAGAGGGATGGTTTTTATTTATTCTTTTAATAATATGTTAAAAAACAAAACCTATATTACCCTCCTTCTCAAGAATAAATAAAGCTTTTTTTAACTTTTACTGCAGCCCCATTCTCCCCTGCCTAAAGAAAATACTGAACCTACCTTTTTCACTTTTACGAACCCACCATAAAAACATATATGCTTTTTTTTATTTTTATTTCAGAAAAACAAACAAGTGTTTTTCTTTTTATATAGCTAACGCCCCTATTCACCAGCGCTTCAGAAAAGCGTATATAACCCTAGATTTAACAGTTCGACTCTTTAAAGTAACCTTTCACAGCATAGTCTTATGTACAGAAAGATGTTTTTCTCTTTTCTCACTTTTTGTGAATTTTTCTTTGTTTTAATCTTAACACTTTTTTATAAATTTTAGTGACATTTCTTATATTCTATTTTAATCTGTTTTGTAGATTTTTGTATCATTTCTTTATTATATTCCATCTAAAAACTCTATATTTGTTTTTTAGAGTGGGAGAAAAGAAAATAAAATTTTTTTTAAACAGCAACATATTATTATTCAAACAAAAAATGTCATATATTGAAAAAAATAAAGAACAAGCTAATCTCATTGTTGAGCAGATCAAAATTAAATAGATGATATTTAAGATAATGTTCTAAAAACAAGATGCCTTTTGTTTTCTTAACACTTATGAAAAAACAAAACAATTCAACTCAAATAACATTTAAAATTTTCTGAAGTATAAATTATAAAAACACTTAAAAACACACAGCTGTCTTATTAAAGAAAAACAAACAGAAATCTCGGTTTCTTCGATGAATAAAAGTTAGTTTTCATATTAAAAACCCACATATAAAATATATATACTTTTTTATTTTAGAAGCACTACCTTAAAATAGCGTCTCATATTGGTCAATCAAGTTTTAATATTTTCAAAATATAGTCTCAATCATTTTTGTGTTGCAAATATATTTTGGGTATATAATAAAAGCTCTCAATTAATGCGTGTCATTGAAACTCATGTCGTTCGATTATTTTTAAAACAACAACAGGGCATTATATTTGAAAAACACGGTTTGTAAAACAATCGATTTATTTGATTTTAGTTTATATTA
>SBJP01000799.1:0-10446 GCA_014805705.1 Cucumispora dikerogammari
TATATTAACTGTTTGACAAATCTTAGTTCACTAACTTGCGCAGAATGTTTATGTTTACTTAGTCTATTTAAAATAACATACATTTTACGTATGTAAAGAAAAAAAAGGTGTTTAGATTTATGAAGTCTCATTTACATATATTTTTTTCTAGAAAAACTTATTACCTTAGTGTATAAACATTCAGAATCAACATGTTTTTTTTGATCTTTCATAAAAATAATAAATTCTACTATCATAATGTTTTTTAAAAAAAATTATATTTAATAAAGTTCTCTGTAAAATTAATTCGCTCGAATAGTCGTCTTTAATATACAAAAACATTTTTTCTATAAATCAACAATAAAAGAATATAAATACAAAAAACGTATCTAATTTCATAAAAAAACTTACGACTATATTAAGAAATTTTTTATATGTGAAAGCATTATAATTAAAAAAAACTTAAAAACAAACAAAAAACTAAAAAAACAATAAAAGCTACCGAAAAAAAAGATATTATATTCAATAAGAACAAGATATTACAAAAAAAACAACAGCAACAAAAAAAATTATTAAAAAAAAGCAACCCTGCGATTTAAAAAAAACTTTCAAGTCTATTTTTTTTCGGAACAAAAAATAGACTTGATAAATTCTGAAGTCATAAAATAGACTTGATAAACTCTGGGAATAGACAGGAGAAAACAGACTTGATCGGCCTAAGGGGGAAAAGATAGACTTGATTTGAAAAACTAATAAAAATTTAGTCAGTGTCTCATTCTCTAAGTGTACCCGAACATGTAATTCGTGGTCAAGTGTTCAAATACTGTGGTAATTTTTTCCGCGATTAATGAGATTTAAAACAGTTTTATTAATAAATCAGATGTTTATGTTTCTCATGTTTGTGAGAAAAAACAACACAAGTTTTTTTTTTTAACAATAGCATAAAAAACAGCCACTTAGTGTGAAAATGCACACCTAGAAAACGTTAGATCAAACAAATCATCTTTTAAGAAAGACGCTGTGTTTTTTTAATATATACTATCTATAATTTTAAAACTATTTTCTTTTATACAGATTAAAAACAAATATACATCGAAGCATTTCCAAATATATATAGTTATAAAAGACCTTGTTTTGTTTTCGATACGTATATACGTTAACAAAGTGGATTTTGGAAGTTTGACAAAACCCCTTATTTGACTAAAAAAGTAAAGTAATAAACGAATTTAAGATTCATGTCTATCAACAAAAAAACATTCATTTTTTTCGCAATAGTATCCGCAATAATCATATTGGTATTTTTAATATATGTTAAAAAGAGAAGTGTTCCAACAGAACAACGGCTCGAATCTATTTTACCATTTTCGAATACAGATACTGAAACAACTGATGTTACAAATAAAACTCGTTCAGAACAATCATCGAATGTAAAAATAAAAATAAATTCTGTGCAACAACCGTCATACATCGCAAATGTGAAACCAGATACACAGTCTTTGGATAATAAGCGAATTGGAAAGTTCGTATCGCTCGAAAAGTTCTCGGTTCAAAAAGAGACAAATAAACAAAAAGATATATTAAAGCAAATATTCGAACAACAAAAGACGAATCAGTATGATAATTATCAGATTGAATATAATCCTGATTTTGAAGAGTTTATATCAAAAACTATAAATCAGAAAGACAAAAGTTTAAAAAGCTTTAAAGATTTTAAGAGCTATATTATATCGGCCGTAAACAATTATCGAAGAGAAAGTAAAAATGAAAGATTTGTTTTCGCCTCAAAAGAATTTTCAATACCAGAACCCCAATACATCGAACATATTAGAAGCATAGACCCCTATCTATTCAGTATCTTTTGTATCATAAAAACAAACGCCGGTTTTACAAAATTTCTTCTAAATAAACCGGACGTTAATTTTATTAAAGTTTTCAAAACGCTTTTGTATTTAACGACAGAAGCTGCTGATGAATCTAGAAACAAAATAACAGGAAAACAATTAGAATACATTAAAGAAAAAATATTTGAAAAGAAAAATCAGAATTTATTGCAACATAAAATTTTAGGCTATTATAAGATTTGCATTGATCAATTAAATAACGAAACCTCTTTCGAAAAGGTTAAAGGAGGGCTCGTGGACAAAGCAAAACTTGAACATCGAATAAACAGCTATACTAATATTGATGTTGTAAATACAAATACTAATCTTGATGAAATTAATCTTCAAAATCTCCTATTCGGAAATAAACACAATAAGATAGACGGGGGGTACGAATTGACATTTCCAATTTTTTTGAATGCTCCGCCTTTCTTATGTTTCGCTTTAAATAAGCTTCGTGTGCATAGTGTTTTTCAACAAAAAATATCTCTATTCTCACTGGAAGATGGCGAAGCCCGATATAATCTAACAGGATTCTTTGGCGTCGAAAAACAAACAACGGTTTTCTATAGACCGTTTTTTAAACATAAGAATAAATGGCAATGGTTTAATGATCAAAATAAGAACCAGTCCATTGAGATAACAGCCGATTTCAAGACCTTAAATAATGAAGACACACAGGAGTGTATACGGTTCGTGATCTACTCAAGAATCCAATAAAGTTTTTTTTTTAAAAATCTTTTTTAAGTGTATAAAAAATAAACATTTCGCAACTTTTTTAATTTGGTTTTTGCTTTCATCTTATGTTAACTTTATATTTTTCAGTGATATATGTAATGTTGAAATAAAACAAGCTGTTTTAGATTCAGCATTATAATTAATCCGTTTTTGTAGCAAAATTGTTTTTAAACTCATAAAATAAAATGTCTGTGTTATTTTAAAAGACTGTAGGTTTCAAAAGACGTTTATCCGTTTTAACTTAATGCTTTTAATCTATCTACAGTGTTTTTTATATTAATTCAATAAATAAAGAAAAGATGACAACATCGGGAGCAAGTAAATAAAGAAATAATATAATTTATTATAAATATCTTGTAATATTTTTTTTAATTTTTTAAAGTTTTTCTTTTTTATTATTTTTTAACATTTATCTCATTTTGAAAAACAAACATTCTTCTTTGCGAATAAAAAAAGCACTTGAAGTTTGCATAAACAAGATATAGTAGAAGTCTTGAAAGAGCTAAAAACTATAAAAAAAGTAGCATTTCAATATATTATATAAAAACAAACCCGTCGAAAAGATCGAATTTAAAAGTGTGTTTGTTTATCAAAGAGAAGTTTGTTGTTTGATAAGTCTCGAGAAAATAATAATACGTTTTTGAAAAAAATATGAAAAAACAAAACTGTTTTTATAAAACACAAGCTATATAATTTAGCTAAAAAACAACAGGACGAATAAATAAATGAGCAGCTTTTATTTTTCTAGTTAATTTTTTATTAAAAAAGCTATGTACCTTTCTAAAGTTCAATATTATTTTCGTCTCAAACGTCGTTATTACACAAATATTTGTTTTATATTTTAAAAGCGTAGAGCAAAGCCCAAGGCCTTTTATTCTTAAAACACAAATATAATTTAATCTCGTTGCTCGCTTATGTAATCAAATTTGCAGAAATACTACACTGTAATAAAACTTACAACCTTTCAAACTTTATAGTTGACTTTTTTCTTTATCATTAGATCTCTGGTTAGACAAGTATCAACATGACTTATCTTATTTTCACATTACTCGCCCGTTTGGTTTTCATATTATTTGTATCGTTGTTTGTGTACTATTATTGTTTACACTAAAAAAAATGAAATAAAATGTAAAGTTGCTCACTCATATATTATCAGTTTAAGCAGTATTTAAAATTTAGTTTTTAGACAAAAACGCATTTTTTCTGAATTACAAGATATCATTTTATAAATATAATCAAGTTCGTTTTTAAATATTACTTAATCATTTTCGAGTATAAACGAGCACTGTTCCAATTTAACAATACTTTTTTTTAAAAAAAACTCTATCTTTTTCAATATAACTATATTTCTTTCTAATATACTTTAAATTTTAATAATATATGTTTAATCTAAAAGCAACGGTTTCGTAAAATAAGAAAGTTGCGGAAACCATAGAAAACAAGGATATCATTAAAAAAAACAAAAAAGGAGACCTTCCAAACGCGGAAGTACTGAATAAAAATAGAAGTATAATAATAAGTGTTTGATAAATACAAAAGAAAACACGTAAGTCTCCAGTTATTAAAAATGTTGATGAAAACTAAAGAAACAACTGAAAGTGAAAGACAGCAAATACAAGCGATAATAAATGAAAAAGTCAGCATATCTAAGTATCCAAAGGCTAAAATGTCGAAAAATTAGAAATCAGGGGTGTACGGCGAAGTATATATAAAACCCGATTATATATAAACAAAACCATTATATACAAAAGATTTTATATATATATTTGTTGAACAAGAAATTTAATAAAAGAAAAACATAGATAAAAGTTTTGATAAAGAAATGTTTCTAATGATACTTCTTATAGTAAACAAAAAACAAATATCTAGTTCATTTATTTATTCAAACGCGTGGGAAAGCATGATATAAGACATGCAATCTTCAACATTTTCACGAAACATTCAGAATGTCTTACTAATGCGCACAAAAAATATTTAAAATGATCGACAAAGCGGCACGAGGTGAGGGCAGAGTTTTAAAAGTTTTTTGTTATTCATGTCTTATATTGAGCACATTAGCACCTACCGCAAGATAAGAAAAATTTATGTTTTAGTAAATCTACCGCGCGAGACAGGATCATCCATATGCTAAATATCGTCCCTAAAGTAGCAAAAAAAAATTTAAATGTCAAAAAACAAAGAGCTAGTTCACTACACTGAGAGACAAGTTTTTTAAAAAAAGGAAATTTTTTGTAATGTGTGCTCGCAATAGATGACAAATGTGTAGAGTTAGATTCTCTTATTTCAATCTTTGATTTTTATAACAGAGAGGAATATTTTTCACTAAATTTTTTGTGTATTGCTGATGTCAACAAAAAATTTGGGAAAGCATTTTATTTTTTCGGATCGTCGCATGACGCAACAATTTATAGAAAAACCAAAACTAAAAGAGACAAAATGAATGATATTCTTCTAAATATTCCTGTGTAGTCGACAGTGCTTTTAGTGAATTCATAAACGTTGAAGCGATCATCTTGTCAACAATCAACTGAGCCGTACTCGGTTGTACGAGTTAGGGAAACAAAGAGTTGTGTTAAAGAACGCTTTTGCGCTGTTAATGAATAAATTCAAAAGATTAAAATTCTCTATAAAAAGCAAGGAACCAAAAGCGACTGTAAAAATATTTTATTTTGCGTTGAGTTACATAATTTTATAATTAATAAAAAAATAAATAAAACTTTTTTTTATTGATCTTTTTTGTTCTTAAGCATATTAAAAAATATTTTTACAATAGTAGCCAGTCTTTATTTTTAACTCGTAAGCATTCCATTACTGTTTAAGTCTTTGTCGATTGACAAAATAACTTTTTTCTAAAAGAGGCTTGTTCTTTAAGAGCTCTAAAACTTAAACTTTAGTTTTCTCGAATCTGTTTTTTGTTTTTTTCTGTTTTGTTTATTTATGTTGAATATCAAAACCGTACAACGAACGCATGTTCATTAATACTTTTGTTTGCGGCGTATTTAATTACTCAAGAGATTCCACAACGTGTACCAGTTCCACCACATTTTTTAATAAGCCTTTGTCGATTTTTGAAACCGTAGAATGCAATAAGATTTAATAGAACCACATTGATTTTTGACGCCCGTTCGTCTGATTGAATCAGAATCTAGTCGATATTTGACAAGAAAGTGTTGTATTTAATTTTACACTCATACCAGAGAAAAACAGATTCTATATTTTTTGAAATCTCTTCCTAAAAAGCTTTTATGTTTTTAGGTTTGTCTTTTGGCTCTAAATGTTTCTGAGTTTGAAGTTCGTCGTGTCGAAAACAAATTAGTCTTCTTGTTTTATTTTTGTTTTAGCTGTTCTACTTACTTATGTCTTGGTTTATGTAATAGGTTATTATGTAAGAATAGTTTGTGAAATATGTTTTTTAAATATAATTTTACGAGTTTTAGTTTTTATATTTTTTATGATTATAGTTTGTTTATGCTTTGCTTGTATATATATAAAATAAGTATATATATTTTCGTCACATAAGATTTTGTCTTTTTTATATATATACAAAAAGTATATATTTAAAACAGTATCTAACGAAATGCACAGTGTCCGACTTTAAACAAAAAAAATAAAAAACTATATTATATCTATAACGCAAAAAAGCTTAATTTTTAAAGCATCTCTATATAAAAAGCTTGATTCTTTTTAGCAAGAAAGTTACTTTTTTTATATATTTAATTCGTGAGACAGCCCTATTATTTACATCAGTTTTTATATGGACCGGTGCAGATGTTTAAAAGGGTATTTTAAATAAGATGGTTCGTTAATATCAAACAAATTTGCTTTAAAGTTATCTAAAACCTCCTTTTTATATGATACTCAAGCGAGCAGCTTTTTATTTTTAAAAAGGGGAGTTTGGAAAATTATGAGTTTTTGGTTCAAAAAAAAATTTTTTATTATACATTATGAAGAATTCGTGAATATGTTTTATGAACCTATTTATGTTTTTTTGAAAGTTCTCGCTTTAAAAATAAAAAGTGTAAAAAACAGCTCATGCCAGCAGCAAATCAATTCTTTGAACTACTTCTTTTTTACATCAACTGTACAATCAACACTGATGGAGAAAATTGGACTCAACGTGAAGTTCTTGAAAAAGAACAATTAATGTCTTCATTAAACATCAACGATTTCAATAAAAACATCGATATCAATAGAGTAAAAATTGAGGATTTCAAAAGAAAAAACAACACACCTTATACTGCACTTTTATGTCCTCTATTCGAGATTAGGAATGTTCACGGTAAAGAAATTATAGTCGGTTTCGAAAACCTTATAGATTTTAATAAAATAGTTTTTAACGAAGGGGTTGTCATTCCAAATACAAATAATTTTGATATGTATACACAAATACAGCTTATTAATGACCAAGGATTTATAATACAAAATAGACCGATTAGTTTTTTTATTTTTAAAAATCCTTTATTTAATAAATTATATCTCTACTCTCTTATACACTTGAGTAAATTAGAGGAATGTACATTTGTACGAGACGACTCAGAAAAAAACAAAATACCTATAGAATACATAAAATTCAGACTATTTGCCGTAGAAAAAAATTTAAATGTTACTTTTAAAGCTACTCAAGGTGAAGTAAAAGAGGAATATGAGCTTTTGTTTCCCGATATGTTTTTAAGTCATGTTTTTCGTATTGACGCGAAGGAAGATGGAACATTTATATTAAAAGACAAAAATACCAACGATAAAAATGTTTTCATTAAACCTTTAGGTAAAAACAATGAAGGATCTATTTTAGAACAATTTTGTATAAAGGAAAGAAAAGAGACGAAGCTTCAGAAACAAAAAACCAGCCAATCTTTTGATTCAGAAGAAAAAAGAAAAAAAATAAAAGCGTTCAACAAAATAAAAAAAGAGCAGAAGAGCGTTCAAGAAGTGAATAAAAAAACCGATACTAAAAGTAACAAGATTCCTTGGATAATAGGATTCTCTCTCGTCTTTATCATTATTATTATAATAATAATTTTATACTTCAATAAATAACAAAATTCCATCGAGTAGTAGTGTGCAAACGAAAAAACTATTTACTTTTGAAAAATAAAATATAGTTATTTTTAATTAAAGACTTACTTCGACACCCATTTTTCTTTTTTAAAGAAACTTCGATTGTATTTTGTAGATTATTATTGAGCAACCATTGATTTCTTTCTTGTGAGCATAAATACCCTTTCTTCTTTTAATGCACGAATCTGATTTTCTTGACGCTGTTATCTGATCTGTGCTGTTTCTCTTTTCTTTTATTGTTTATTATAAAAGTGTTTTTCTGTTGTGTGACATTAAAATATTAAAATATAATTATCTAGTATATTTTCAAATAGGTTCTATGCTCGATACTAAGCTATTTTAACACAAATATTTAACCACTCATTCGTAATATAGCCATCATAGATAAGACGTATATAAAAAAACATCTGAACATTGTTTTTTTTTCTGACAAGTTTTGATTATAGAGAAACTTTCACGATTTTAGCGTTTTGATAATTTATAGAAGATACTTTATTATTATATACAGTTTGTTAAGAAAAAAAACAGACACTTATGTTTTATTTTTAAACCTTTCCACGCGCATCAAGATAAACTAAAAAATGATATATCAGTTATAAACGAGTGACAGGTTTATTTAATCCTTTAACACCCGCATGTAATATATATGTGACATAGAAAAAAAAACTGTTAACTCTCGCATGTATCATATATGTAACATAGAAAAAAACCGTTAGCATCCATCCGCATGTATATATATGTTACGTTAAAAAAAAATTGTTATCTCTCGCATATATCATATATGTTACATAGAAAAAAAATCTTTACACACGCATGTGTCATATATGTTACATGAGAAAAAAACGCTAACTCTCGCATGTATCATATATGTTACATAGAAAAAAAAAATCAACTTTCGCATGTATCATATATGATACATAGTTAAAAACCGTTTACTCACGCATGTATTATATATGTAAAAAAAACAAACTGTTAATCTTTGCGTTCTTATATATGAGACATGTAAAAAACTGTTAATATTTGTGCGCTCTTATATATGACGCAAAGTAGTCGTTTGCCTCTATTCATGTATATATCTAATATGAAAAAAAATAAATCTTTAAAGTTTTATTAAAATCTTTAAAAATTTAAAGATTGTGTTAAATCTTTAAAAATCATAAATCTTTTTTTGAACTCTTAAAAAATCTTGTAATTTTTTTTAATTTTTAAAAAACTAAAAATTCACAAAAATGTCTAAAACTTTATAATTTTCTTAAAACTTGGGAAACCCAAAACATTTTCAAAATAACTTAAAATTTTAAAATTTCTTTTTAAACTTAATTCTACGCTTATTAAGATTCCTTAATTTATTTTAATTTTAATTTAAACAATTAAAAGAAACATAAAAACGTCTTATTAATGTTTTAAACTCAAAAACCGAAATTGCTTTTATTTTTTTAAAGCCTTTAATTTGTCTTTTTTTTAAATTGAAATTTTTCTTCCCGCTCTGCTACCCTTAATTTATCTTATCTTTTTAAAAGTTTTTAATCAAAGAATTAATTTAAAAAACTTGATTTTTTTAATCAAAGTTTATTTTATCTTTACACTGAAACTCTAAATATGCTTTCTATTTCCAAAATAATATTTACTGTTCGATGTAAACATTCGGGCTAAAAAATTTAAACTTTGTTTTTATATGAAGCTTAAAGTGGGGAATTTTAAAAAAGTTTGAATTAAATCTTTGAATATATAAAATAAAAAAGGTATTTTGATAGAAAAAATTTAATCGTGAAAATTGGAAAAAATTTAACTAAGTTTTTGTGAGAAAATTAATTGTGGTTTTGAATAAGAAAAGCTTACAGAGTTGTTTATTGACAATTGTATGCCAATATTATTTCTGAACAGATTATATTGAATTAATTGTGCCTAATTTTATTAAAATATATGAGAACATTTCTAGAGAAAATTTTTACCGATATTTACATACGACTAATTTAATTTATATAAAAACATTTTACATATAGTTTTGAATAATCTTGTAACTATATATTTTCAATGAAAATTTTAATTAAGTCTATAACATGAAAATTTTTTGAAAATTTTTATTATATAAAATATATTTTTTGAAAATCTAAAAAAAACATTCCCAAAGATTAATGAGTTAATTAAGTGGTTCTACTATATTTTTGATTAATCAAAAATTATTTGAGTCAAGTTAAAACATTTTATAGTTGATTTTTAATATTTCGCTATTAAGCAGCGTAAACACACGTATTAATTTCGGTAATTAACAAAGACGAATGAATAAAAACCTTATGAAAACGAATTTAATAAAAGAACAAACTTTTGTAAAAACATCTAAAAGTGTTCAAACGTATTTTTGCGCTTTTTTGTTCAATATTGACTAAAAACAATATAATATATTTTTTGAAAAGTAAGCAAGAATAGTTTAGTTTTATTAACCCTTTCACGCTCACTATATTAATTTTTTGTCAAAAAAATTTGTCAAGCGGTTTTTAAATAAAAAAAAGTACAAAATAGATTTTTTAAAAAGAACAATATCTTCAAAATAAAAAAGAAGAAAGCAACTTTTTTACTAAATAATTTCAAACTCGGAATTCGAAGACTAAAGTCTTCAGGAACATGAAGCCAATCTTTAAAGCACGAGTAAAAACACAATGAAACTCTACACTTATTACAGAAGTAAACAGTAGTCTTCCTAATACTGTTAGCAGAACAATGTTTACATCTTTTGTACTTATTGTCTTTATAAGCTTTCATTAAATGTAAATCGCTGTTTTTAATTATATTA